>JABSTQ010010788.1:0-235720 GCA_013358835.2 Ixodes persulcatus
ATCGCTCGCCGCAAAGGACGATTTCGAAAATACGGTACTGTACGTCATTTGAGATAGAACACCCAAGCTATAGAAACGAGCGTCGTAAAAAAGGGGACCGACATTTTTATTCCTACCTCCGAACAGAAACGAGCGCCACCCACTGCATCACCCAGCACATAGGCCGGACTCGGCCACCGCGCGTATTATCACTGAAGTCCGATGCAATGCACACTGAGCTGACTGACCACAGACATACCAAGCGCGCGCGAGGGAGGGAGAAGCTTCCTCCGCCGGGAGAACACGACACATTTCGGGGATCTATTTCACGCAGCGGATAACGCGAGCCTTTTCACACTCCGATACTGGCGCCATCTAGAAGTCGCGCGTTCAACCACGTCTCGAGCCGCGCGCCATCTGGTGGCTGAAACGGACGAATAAATAGAGGTATTGCCAAATTTGATAACGCTGAGAGCCAAGCGCCATCTATCGTGTGGTAAACGAAGCAACTACTGCACCTGCGCAGTAGGGGGCCGCCGACCGGGCCGACAGCGTCGTTCAGTTACTACTTCGCGACGACCAAAGAACGTTTATGTTTCTACGTGTTCTTCTCGCGCGTCCCGACTTCAAGCAGCAAGAAAAAAGTACTTGAGACAGACTACGACGAACAAGAACGCTGGATCTACAAACACCCAAGAAAAGCCACAACGGCGACGAATCCACCGGCTCTGACCAAGCGAGCTTGGCGGTTAGGCCTAGCAGGCACTCCGACTCGGAACAGCGTTGCTTCAACGGTACTTGGCCAAGACCGTCTGCCCACGACCGGCTGGCGTGCTGAATGGAATATGCCCGGGCGACCCTTGTGGACTCTTCCCGTATTATAGTTTGATCGCTGACCTCAATTTTAGATTAAGAGGTGAGGTCAATCTCTTCCCCTTGTTTTCTGAGGCAGTGTTGATGAACACTGTCGTCGAAAAGGGACTCTCGTCGATTCTATCTTCTTGTTTTGTGTGATATAGAGCTCAAATAAACGCCGTATGGATTACCTTCGTAACACGGTATGTACACTTTGTTATTAGTATGCCATTTTTTATTCTGACACTGCACGTCACTGTCGAGCTATAACAGTTCGTGGGAGCTACGTGCAATGCCGGTCCAACCTTCCTTTGCCGAGTGTCACGTCAGTATCGAGTTGCAATCGTAAAAGATCGGTCCCGAAGCGCTTACCAACAGCGCGAATACAGCACTTCCATCAAACGCGCGCGTCCGCTCCGAGTGTGAACAGGTATTTACGTGGCTCTTGCTGAGACTGTCGTCGCTTTGCAAATGACTGACACGGGCCCCCTTTTACCAACAATGACAGTTGGGCTGGAGTCTTCACCGGAAGACTCGCCGCACTTCCCAACAGGCATACCGGCGTATGGGACTAGTCCCATGCTGTCGCTGTAGCGCAACATATCTCATTGAATTTCGCTCAGCTGCTTTGTTTCCATGCCTATCGCGGCGATGAGAGGCGCCGATTCCGAAAATACGTCGGTGACATCAGCGCCATCAGCGCAGTAAAACCTACCGGCACACCGCCAACTCGCCGCCGCTAACGCTCCCATCTCCTACTGCCGAGAGAGCTTCCGGTTCCGGAAACAGGGTACGTCACGACCGTCAAAATTACGCCGCAGCTTGTTTTGCGGTCAGTTGGAGAGAAAGAAAAAGTCGATATTTCATTAATTTTTTGTGTAGAAGTTAATAAACCGAGACGAAAACGGATGCCTGTTCGGCATTCAGTGAACATTGACGGTTTAATGTAAAAGTTATCTGGCAAAAGTAAAAAGGTCATTTCATGGTTTAATGCCGAAGCTAGATGACGAGGTTAAAAAGGGTCTCGAGGAACCAATTAGCGTGCGGGAAATAGAAAGGGCAAAAGATGAACTTGGTCTAGGAAAGTCACCTGGACCAGACGGTTTAAGCGCAGCCTTTTACAAGGCTTTCAGATCCGACCTAGCCGTGGTTTTACAGCAAGTGATTACGGAGATGTATGACAAAAAAGCAACGCCTCCGTCTTTCCGGAACAGCCATATTATATTAATACCAAAGTGCGACGATCCCGTGAAGCTCTCGTCAGTAAAGTCTTATCGCCCAATAAGTTTGACTAACGTAGACTTTAAGGTGTTCATGAAGGTTTTAGCACGAAGATTACAAAGCGTAGTAACTAAAATCGTCGGGCCCCACCAAACGTGTGGCATCAAGGGGCGAACAATTTTCACAAATATTCACGTGGCACGAAGTATTTTAGAGTGTTGCGATGCATTTGAGGGGCACGTAGCGATGATGCAGCTCGATTTAGAAAAGGCGTTTGATCGCGTTGCGCACAACATTCTGTTTCGTATTTTGGACCACGTGAACGTGGGATCAGTAATTTTAGATGGGGTTAAAATGTCCTACGCGGAGTGTTTCGCAAGCATCATTATTAATAAAGAAGTCAGCGAAAAGTTTCAGGTCAAATCGTCGGTCAGGCAGGGGTGCCCCTTATCACCTCTGCTGTTTGCTATTTATTTGGAACCTTTTTGTTTAAAGCTTATTCATGATGATCAAATACGGGGGTATAAGCTGTCGTCATGTGAAGTTAAGGTGCAGTCTTATGCAGATGACATAGCTGTTTTCTGCAAGGACACAGAAAGTGTGAGAGAAGTTGTGAGAGTGGCGGTTTTTTTTGTAATTTGTCGGGAAGTGTAATCAATTGGGGCAAATGTGTGGGCTTTTGGCATGGTAGCTGGGAAAGCACGCCCGACGTTTTTGAGAACATCCAGTGGACTTCTTCACCCGCAAAGTATCTCGGAGTGCCTCTCGAGCACTATCGTGACACCCTCCTGTGGTTCCCCCTTGTGACGTCATTACCTTGCAAACGACAAGTTCGATGGTGTTTGTTATTAGCATGGTGGAAGCTTGAAATCATTGCGCTCTCAAAGGAACACTGCCAACACCGTCAAAATTAAAGTTCTTTCATTCCTCTTATTTCCGTCGATGATAAATCCCCTTTCCGACGTCATAGTCAGCGTTCGGCCAATCGTGGAAGGCCGACCACAGCGACGCTTTCGGTGGCGCACGGGGCTAATTGGAAAGAGGAAACAGAACAAGTCCGAGAGAAAACAGTAAAGTGGGGGGGTCGCGGTCTGTCAATGTTTGCTCGTTCGACTGTGTGTAATCTGTTTATCGTGGCCAAAGTGTGGTACGTTCTGCAGGTCTAATGGATGTCAAGGGTCAATGTTCAAAAACTTCACAGAGTATTTGCAGTTTTTATATGGGGTTCAGGATGGGAACGAACCAGCCGTACTAATTTGTTTCGTTCTGTGCAAAGTGGGGGGGTTGGGTTTAGCCCATCTGTTTCTGCGACAGGTTGTGTCGAGATTTATTTTCCTGCGCGATCAGAGGGATTTCTTTTTGAGGACTGTATTACACGTTAGACTCTGGAGGAGTTTACCTGATTATGTTGTTTCGTCTAGTAATGTTGAATGCCCAAGGGTGCGAGGTTTTCTGTATGAAGTTGTACAATCTTTTCATTTTCTGAAGGTGCGTTTCTCGTTAGAGTACTTAAGTGACGTCTCGCGTAAGAGGCTGTACAAAGACTTAATCGATTTGGTGTTACCGGAACCAATGTATAGATCTTTATATTGTGCTGGCCCCAGAAAAGATGTTCTTAAAAGACTTAAAAAAATGCCAGTTCGACCTTCTGTAAAGACATTCTTTTTTCAACTGCATAGCGGCACGCTCCCCGTTAAACCCCGGCTCGAGGAAAAGGGGATTTTCGTTCCCTGGTCAGTAAACTGCCTTTTATGCCGCCAGCCCGAAACTGTAAACCACATATTCTTGAACTGCTGGGACGCAGTATTTCACTGGGATATTCTACAGCGCACCCTAAAAAAGGACCTTCCGATAACAGCCTATGGCATTCGTTTCCTTCCTGTAGATAACGTAGGGGGCGTGCCCTATGACATGTTTATGGTGCTTAGTCTACATAGTGTATGGCGGACAAGGATGGCTGTGCAGCACGCCGACGTAGTCGCGCGTTCCGTCAGAGAGTATTTTATTGAGAGTATTGTCTACATCAAAGAAGCGTACAAAACGCAATTTGAGCCACCTGAATGGCTTCCTGTTCTGGACAAACTGGTCACCCTAAGGGAATTTGAAACCAGTTGGACCCGCCAAGGTATGGCGGGTCTTTTTAACATTGAAGTGTTGTGCATGTGATCTCTTGTGTGTTGTGCTAGGCAGGCAATAAAGAAAAAAAAAAAAAAAAAAACGGAAGACCGGGGTTCGATTCCCCGACGGGGAGTATACATTTTTCTTTTACCCTCACGTTTTTTTTTATTTCTTTTTACTATATTGAAACCTGCATGCAGTTCCCGTCCCACCATTCCCGTCTCTCCTCACGCGGGAGACCGGGGTTCGATTCCCCGACGGAGAATATTCATTGTTTTTTTTTTGGTTTTTTTTTTTACCCTCACGTTTTTTGTTTTCTTTTTACTATATTGAAACCTGCATGCAGTTCCCGTCCCACAATTTCCGTCTCTCCTCGTTAGTATAGTGGTCAGTATCCCCGCCTGTCACGCGGGAGACCGGGGTTCGAGTCCCCGGCGGGGAGTATACATTTTTTTTTTTGTTACCCTCACGTTCTTTGTTTTCTTTTTACTATATTGAAACCTGCATGTAGTTCCCGTCCCACAATTTCCGTCTCTCCTCGTTAGTATAGTGGTCAGTATCCCCGCCTGTCACGCGGGAGACCGGGGTTCGATTCCCCGACGGGGAGTATACATTTTTTTTTTGTTACCCTCACGTTTTTTGTTTTCTTTTTACTATATTGAAACCTGCATGCAGTTCCCGTCCCACAATTTCCGTCTCTCCTCGTTAGTATAGTGGTCAGTATCCCCGCCTGTCACGCGGGAGACCGGGGTTCGATTCCCCGACGGGGAGTATACATTTTTTTTTTGTTACCCTCACGTTTTTTGTTTTCTTTTTACTATATTGAAACCTGCATGCAGTTCCCGTCCCACAATTTCCGTCTCTCCTCGTTAGTATAGTGGTCAGTATCCCCGCCTGTCACGCGGGAGACCGGGGTTCGATTCCCCGACGGGGAGTATACATTTTTTTTTGTTGTTGTTACACTCACGTTCTTTGTTTTCTTTTTACTATATTGAAACCTGCATGTAGTTCCCGTCCCACAATTTCCGTCTCTCCTCGTTAGTATAGTGGTCAGTATCCCCGTCTGTCACGCGGGAGACCGGGGTTCGATTCCCCGACGGGGAGTATACATTTTTTTTTTGTTGTTGTTACACTCACGTTCTTTGTTTTCTTTTTACTATATTGAAACCTGCATGTAGTTCCCGTCCCACAATTTCCGTCTCTCCTCGTTAGTATAGTGGTCAGTATCCCCGCCTGTCACGCGGGAGACCGGGGTTCGATTCCCCGACGGGGAGTATACATTTTTTTTTTTGTTACACTCACGTTCTTTGTTTTCTTTTTACTATATTGAAACCTGCATGTAGTTCCCGTCCCACAATTTCCGTCTCTCCTCGTTAGTATAGTGGTCAGTATCCCCGCCTGTCACGCGGGAGACCGGGGTTCGATTCCCCGACGGGGAGTATACATTTTTTTTTGTTGTTTACACTCACGTTCTTTGTTTTCTTTTTACTATATTGAAACCTGCATGTAGTTCCCGTCCCACAATTTCCGTCTCTCCTCGTTAGTATAGTGGTCAGTATCCCCGCCTGTCACGCGGGAGACCGGGGTTCGATTCCCCGACGGGGAGTATACATTTTTTTTTTGTTGTTGTTACACTCACGTTCTTTGTTTTCTTTTTACTATATTGAAACCTGCATGTAGTTCCCGTCCCACAATTTCCGTCTCTCCTCGTTAGTATAGTGGTCAGTATCCCCGCCTGTCACGCGGGAGACCGGGGTTCGATTCCCCGACGGGGAGTATACATTTTTTTTTTTTTGTTACACTCACGTTTTTTGTTTTCTTTTTACTATATTGAAACCTGCATGCAGTTCCCGTCCCACAATTTCCGTCTCTCCTCGTTAGTATAGTGGTCAGTATCCCCGCCTGTCACGCGGGAGACCGGGGTTCGATTCCCCGACGGGGAGTATACATTTTTTTTGTTGTTGTTACACTCACGTTCTTTGTTTTCTTTTTACTATATTGAAACCTGCATGTAGTTCCCGTCCCACAATTTCCGTCTCTCCTCGTTAGTATAGTGGTCAGTATCCCCGCCTGTCACGCGGGAGACCGGGGTTCGATTCCCCGACGGTGAGTATACATTTTTTTTTTTTTTGTTACCCTCACGTTCTTTGTTTTCTTTTTACTATATTGAAACCTGCATGTAGTTCCCGTCCCACAATTTCCGTCTCTCCTCGTTAGTATAGTGGTCAGTATCCCCGCCTGTCACGCGGGAGACCGGGGTTCGATTCCCCGACGGGGAGTATACATTTTTTTTGTTTTTGTTACACTCACGTTTTTTGTTTTCTTTTTACTATATTGAAACCTGCATGCAGTTCCCGTCCCACAATTTCCGTCTCTCCTCGTTAGTATAGTGGTCAGTATCCCCGCCTGTCACGCGGGAGACCGGGGTTGGATTCCCCGACGGGGAGTATACATTTTTTTTTTTTGTTACCCTCACGTTTTTTGTTTTCTTTTTACTATATTGAAACCTGCATGCAGTTCCCGTCCCACAATTTCCGTCTCTCCTCGTTAGTATAGTGGTCAGTATCCCCGCCTGTCACGCGGGAGACCGGGGTTCGATTCCCCGACGGGGAGTATACATTTTTTTTTTTTTTGTTGTTACACTCACGTTCTTTGTTTTCTTTTTACTATATTGAAACCTGCATGTAGTTCCCGTCCCACAATTTCCGTCTCTCCTCGTTAGTATAGTGGGGATTCCACTTCCGGCCGCCGAAGCGAAAGGACGTGTGATCATGAGCTCCGTCGGAGCGGTTTCAGCGGCCTCGTTGGGCCGCGGTAACAGGACCGAGGAAGGAACGCAGGAGTACACCGTTGTTTTGCCACCACTGCCAACAGGGTCAGTTGTTTTAAATACTGTTTTTCTTCACGCCGACATCAAGGGGCGGCCTTACCGCGTCGAAGAGTTCCGCGACGCCCTGGTTCGTCTCGCCTTACTCCCCGAGGTTATCGCCCTTGGGGCGTATCAAATGAACCATGTGTGGGCGGTCACCTTCAAAAGCGAGGAGGGCAAAAAGAAGTTGCTGGCCGCGTCCGAGCTCGTCGTAAAGGGCCGTCGGTGCATCGCCGTCGATCCAAGCAACCAGGACGTGCGGATTAAACTGCATTGGCTGCTCTACAACGTCGCTGACGACGACGTGCGGGCAGCTCTGGCTCCGTACGGAAAAGTCGTCGAAGTTGCCAAGGAGAAGTGGCGTGTCGATGGCTGCGCAAGCGTCGGCACAATGACGCGCACGGCGGTCCTCCGTCTCAAGGGAGGCGTGACTGTGGACGACATCCCACACCAGCTGCGGGTCGGTGGCGAGTTGGCCCTCGTCGTGGTGCCAGGTAGGGCCCCTCTCTGCCTGCGATGCCAACGGACGGGACACATCCGCAAGGAGTGTCGCGTCCCCAGGTGCAACGTCTGCCGGCGGTTCGGTCACGAGGGCGCCCAGTGCGTACGGACGTACGCGGCGGCCACGGCCCCTGTGGGGAGCGACGAGAAATCGGAGCTTCTCATGGACGAGGCCGACGCCGAGGAGGCCGCTGCGGGCTCTGTTGACACGTCCACGTCGGCAGCGGGTGCCACGCCTGCGCCTGTGGGCGACGCGGCGACCCGCGTGGACGGCACGGCGCAGGGCACGGACGTGACGCTGAAAGCGGAGCTGCGGGACTGTTCGGCAGGCGAAGTGACCGTGCCGAGCACTAGGCATGCCAAGGCCCATGACGACGGGAACGCGGAGGCCGTCGGAGATGTGCCCATGGACGACCCTGTCGCCTCTGCGAGTGGCCTGACCACAAAGAGAACCCGGGAAGACGGCGGCATGGACCCCGCCGCGGCAAGCCAGGAGGAGCCGCCCATCAAGACGGCGCCCATCAGGAGAATGCGCATCACCCCGAAACCGAACATTCCCGTGGACGATAGGAGGGCGGCCATGCCACCCCCTTGAGTGTGTGGGACAGAGCCCGATCGGGACCTCGGAGTCTGCGCGACGGGCAGTCAGTCGCCACCACTGCGTCGCGACCGAGCGAAGGCTGTACGGCCCGAGGTAAGCGCCATACGGTCTGTCTTTTCCTTGAATGGCCATCACCCTAGATGCAGCCCTACGTTTTGCCACGATTAACGTACGCGGGCTAGCGGCGAGGCGGCGGCAATACCAGCTTAGCAGGTTGTTTGCGGACAACGAGCTGGATATTATCGCCGTCCAGGAAACCAAAGTGGAAAGCCAAGAACAGACAGACCGTATGGTGCAGCCTTTTCGAGCTCTCTTTAACGTTTGTGTTTCACACGCTGTCGGGACGTCGGGAGGGTGCTGTTTGTTTATTCGTAGATCAGTTGGCGCTGTCGAGACGGCTGTAGGCGCGAGCGCCTTTGGCCGCTTCGTATTTTGTGATTTTTCTTATTCAAATGTTGAATGGCGCGTAATTTGTGCGTACGCCCCAAATCGTGAACGCGAACGCAAAGAATTTTTTGAAAGTCTCAGTCCGTACCTCGAATGTAAAAGAGCCATTGTTTTTCTGGGTGATTTTAATTGTGTTTGCACTTTAGAAGATCGTTCCGGCCAAGTACGCCTACGCGACCAAAGTGCTTTTTATCTAAACGATATCATTGCGAAGTACGCTTTAGAAGACGTGGGATATTGCGCGTCTAACGGAAACGTACAGTTCACACATTTTCAAGGTTATAGTCACGCGCGACTGGATAGGGCGTATATTTCACTAGACCTTATTCATTTATGCAACCAATACGCGGTTCAGCATGTGTCTTTTAGTGATCACGCGATGGTATTGTTCACCTTGGGTAACAGAGGTAAAGCTAAAAAATGGAATTGGTCACTGTGGAAGCTAAACAGTAGTCTGGTGAAAGATGAAGTGTTTAGAGCTGCCGTCAACGAGTCTTTTAGGACGTTACACGAAAATGAACAAGCAAGGTGGGGGGTAAGGTGGGAACTTTTGAAAGAAGAGGTAAAAATGAACGCTATAGAAAGAAGTACCATATTAAACCATCAGAAAATGAGGAAAGAGAACGAGCTGAAGCGCCAATTGAACGTCATTCTAATCGAAGAAAGCTTAAAACCCGGCGAGTTTCAACAGGAAATAAGGAACATAAAGAATCAACTGGAAGTGATCGATGTTGAAAGATACAGGGGGGCCGTTGTGAGGGCACGATCCGAAAAGCTTTGGTTTAGTGAAATGCCTAATAAGCGTGCGCTGGGCGATGAAAAAAGATACGCGCAGCGAAATGAGATAAAAGAAATTTGCTGCCATAACACAGTCACACGCGATAAGAAAGCAATCGAGCGGGCATTTGTCGACCATTATCGCCGTCTTCTCGGGCAGAGCACACAAGTAGGGGAGGGTTTTGAATCGGAATTTTTATCTTTGATGCCCCAACTCGACGAACGCATCCGCGATAGTTTAGAGACGCCGATTAGTGTTCACGAAATTGAGATAGCCATCGACGACCTCAGCACTGGAAAAACACCCGGACCAGATGGTCTTGGCGCCGAATTTTATAAGGAGTTTAAAACTGAAGCCGCGTACGTTCTCCATAAAGTGCTAATCGAGGCGTACGAAACCAACAGATTGCCACCGTCATTTTTAAAAACACATACGGTACTTATACCGAAGTCCGACGATCTAGCGAAGCTTTTGTCCGTTGCTTCTTACAGACCGATAAGTTTAGCGAATGTGGATTATAAAATCTATATGAAAGTTTTAACCACACGATTACAGAGTGTTATCCAATGTCTTGTAGGGTCGCACCAGACTTGCGGCATAAAGGGCCGATCAATTGGCACTAACGTACATGTTGCGAGAAGCATTTTGGAATGTTGTGACGCTCTCGAGGGCCGAGTTGCAATGTTGCAGCTCGACCTAGAGAAAGCTTTCGACCGTGTGTCACATCAGGTGCTTTTTAGTATTTTGGAACATGTAAACGTCGGCTCTGTAATAACTAAGGGTGTTAAAATGTCGTACGATGGTTGTTCTACATGCTTAATAGTGAACAAAAATGTAAGCGAAAAAATCGAAGTTCGGTCCTCTGTGCGACAAGGTTGCCCTCTGTCGCCCCTACTTTTTGCCATTTACTTAGAGCCTTTTTGTTTACGGCTGATCAGAAATGATAATATTCGGGGATTTAAACTACACTCTAGCGAGGTGAAAGTCCTTTCATACGCTGATGATATTGCCGTATTTTGTGTTGACCAAGACAGTTTGCGTGAAGCAGTCAGCACTGTTTCTTCTTTTTGTGCGAAATCAGGTAGCCTAATTAACTGGGGGAAATGCAAAGGGTTCTGGCACGGGAACTGGGACACCACACCTAATGTTTTTATAAATGTTCAGTGGACAACCTTGCCTGCGAAGTATCTCGGCGTGCCGCTAGAGCATTACCGAGATACTGGGCCATATTGGAATGACGAGACAGAGAGGGTGAGAACAAAAACGGAGAATTGGAAGGGCCGGGATTTGTCCATGTTTGCGCGTGCCACTGTGTGTAACCTTTTTCTGACGGCAAAAATATGGTATGTGTTGCAGTTTTTGTCCATGTCGCGCATCAACGTGCAGAGGCTGCACAGAGTGTTTGCAGTCTTCATCTGGGGTTCAACCTGGGAGCGCTCAGCCCGTACGAACCTGTTTCGATCAGTTCGATGTGGTGGGCTAGGTTTGTCCCACTTGTTTATCCGGCAAATTGTATCTAGGTTTATGTTTCTGCGCGATCAGCAAGATATTTTCTTACGAACTGTTATTCAGACGCGATTACGAAACTTGTTGCCTGAGTTTGTAGTGTCGTCAAGTAACGTCATGTGTTTGAGTGTCCGGGGTTATTTGCGTGAAGTGGTGCTTTCATTCCAGATGTTAAAAGTGCGTTTTTCTTTAGAGTATTTGGGTTCGGTTTCACGGAAAAAACTGTATAAGGACTTAGTGGATGTTTTATTGCCAACCCCCCTGTACAGGTCCTTATACCCTAAGAGTTAAAAGAATGCCGGTAAAACCCACCGTTAAATCCTTTTTCTTTAGATTACACAGCGGCGTCCTGCCAGTAAAGACATGGCTGGAGGAAAAGGGCGTATTTGTACCGTGGTCCACCAATTGTCTCTTGTGTAAGAAGCCTGAGACCATTGAACATGTATTCATTGAATGCTGGGATGCCATCTTCCACTGGGACATCCTCCAGCGCACTCTTAAGAAAGAGCTACCCATAACAGCGCAGGGAATTCGCTTCCTGCCAATTGACAATAACGGTGGGGTTCCCTACGACATGTTTATGGCACTCAGCCTTCACAGTATATGGAAGACGAGGATGGGAGTGCGCCATGCGGACGTGAACGTCCGCACGGTCAGAGAGAACTTTGTTGAAAGCGTGGCCTATATTCGTGAGGTGTATCGGGCGCACCCTGAACCCCCAGACTGGTGGGAGGTCCTGAATGACTTGGTTCTCCTGAAGAGATTTTAATGTCACCACGTCGTCAAAGAAGTGATTGACGTGTTTTAATGTTTTATCTGTACCAAATGTTAAAACAGGCAATAAAAAAAAAAAAAAAAAAAAAAAAAAAAAAAAACTCCTCGTTAGTATAGTGGTCAGTATCCCCGCCTGTCACGCGGGAGACCGGGGTTCGATTCCCCGACGGGGAGTATACATATACTTCGCCCTCACTTTTTTCTTTTTTTTTTTTTTACTATATTGAAACCTGCATGCTGCGGTACAGTTCCCGTCCCGCACTTCCCGTCTCTCCTCGTTAGTATAGTGGCCAGGGGATTCTACTTCCGGCCGCCGAAGCGTACGGACGTACTATCATGAGCTCCGTTGGAGCGGTTCCAGCGGCCCAGCTTGGCCGCGGTATCAGGAGTGCTGACGCTGCATCTCAGGATTACGAGCTTCTTTTGCCGACGCTGCCATCAGGACCGTCCGTTCAGAACACCGTTTTTCTACATGCCGACGTGAAAGCCAGGCCGTACCGTCTGGAACATTTTCGAGATGCCCTCGCGCTGGCGGCACTTCTCCCAGAGGTGCTTGCCCTGGGGGCATATAAGTATAACCATGTGTGGGCAGTGACCCTCAAAAGCGACGAGAGGAAAAAGAGACTGCTTGCAGCTGACGTGTTCAAGGTTAAAGATCGTCGCTGCGTCTTGGTGGACCCGTGTAACCAAGACGTCCGTCTGAAGCTCCACTGGCTGCTGCATCACGTCCAAGACGACGAGGTACTACGTGCGGCCCTGGCGCCCTACGGAAAGGTGACGGGGGTTACACGAGACAAGTGGCGCGTCCCAGGATGCACAGACATGGCCTCGACGACGCGCTCGGTATCCCTCAAGCTGAAGCCGGTGGACGACCTCCCCCACCAGCTCCGCATCACAGGTGACCTGGCGCTCGTGGTGGTGCCCGGCAGGGCGCCGCTTTGCCTGCGGTGTAAGGGCAAGGGCCACATCCGACGGGAGTGTCGAGTGCCGCGCTGTACGCTCTGTCGCCGCTTCGGCCACGACGAGAGCCAGTGCGTCCGTACCTACGCCAGCGTCACGGGACCCATGGGGATCGATGACAATTCAGAGCACCTCATGGACGTGGCAGACGCCGAGGAGGCCGCATCGGGTGCCTCGGACGGGGCATACGTCACGCCGGCATCGGAGGCTGAAGAGAAGCAAGGCAAGGCCGACGCGGCATTGGGTGCAGACGCTACGCGGAACGCTGGGCAGCCTAAGGCTCTGGGCAGCCTGATACTCCACCGGCCGAGAGGGCTGCAACGGGCGGCGTAGAAGCCAGTGTCGTCGAGGGGTCCGCCGTCGACGCGACCATGCGTGACGGAGAGAACTCGGCCAGCTGCCCTGACATCAAAAGGTCTGGCGAGGACGACTTCACGAACCCAAGCGCGGCAAGCCACAAGGAGCCGCCTCCGAAAGCAACACCGCTCAGGCGGCCACGGCTCAACATCAAGCCGAAGGTTCCTGTTGACCACCCAAGGGTGGCCAAACCACCCCCGTGACCAATTGCGCCGGCAGCTGGTCTAGGGACTCGGGACGGTCCGACGCCAGTTCCGCGTCGATACGAGTGAGAGGGCCTTCGACCTGAGGTAAGCACCATGCGGTCTCTCTCTTCGTGGAATGGCCTTTAAATTAGACGCGCCCCTACGTGTTGCCACAATTAACGTCCGTGGGCTGGCAGCGAGGCGCCGGCAATATCAGCTCAGTAGATTGTTTTCGGAAAATGAGCTCGATATTGTGGCTGTTCAAGAAACGAAAGTTGAGAGCCAGGAACAGACGGACCGCATGGTGCAACCTTTTCGAACTCTTTTTAATGTATGCGTCGCGCACTCAGCGGGGACGTCGGGGGGTTGTTGTTTGTTCATTCGCCAGTCGGTAGGCATTACCGAAACGGCCGTTGTTTCGTGTGCGTCCGGGCGCTTTGTTTTGTGCGATTTTTCTTTTTCAAATATTGAATGGCGTGTGCTTTGTGTTTACGCGCCGAATCGGGAGCGCGAACGTAACGTTTTCTTTGAAGGTCTGAGTGCGTACCTCGATAGTGATAAGGTTATCATTCTTCTCGGAGATTTTAATCGTGTTTGCGCGCCAGAGGATCGTGCGAATAGTGTCCGTATTCGAGATCATAGTGCTTTGTTTTTAAATGATATGGTTGCGGAGAACGCACTCGAAGACGTAGCATGCCTTTCTTCCAAAGGCAGAGTTCAGTTTACTCACTTTCAGGGCTTCAGTCATGCCCGACTCGACAGGGCCTATATCTCGCTCGATCTGGTTCCCCTGTGGAATCACTATAGTGTCCAACCTGTCTCGTTTAGTGATCATGCGTTGGTAATGTTTACGCTTGGTCACAAAGAAAAATCGCCTAGGTGGAATTGGTCGCTGTGGAAGCTCAACAGTAACCAGTGAAGGACGAATTCTTTAGAGCTAAAGTAGATGAATTATTTAAGAAGTTACACGAGGATGAACTAACATTGTGGGGGGTAAAATGGGAACTATTCAAAGAAGAGGTGAAGATTAAAGCCGTTGAAAGAAGTAGCATTTTAAATTACGAGAAAAAGAACAAAGAGAAAGAACTGTGGCGTCAGTTAGAAATCTTTTTAATCGAAGATAGCGCCAAACCCGGCGAGTTTGCGTTAGAAATAAGAGATATCAAAAACCAGCTTGAAGTTATCGATTGTGATAAGTACAGAGGGGCGGTTGTGCGAGCGCGTTCTGAGAGGCTTTGGTCAAGCGAAAAACCGACGAAGCGCGCGCTTAGCGATGAAAAAAGTCAAGCCCAGCGCAACGAGATAAAAGAAATACAGTATAAAAATATGATCAGCCGCGATAAGAAAACGATCGAGCGAGCTTTTGTGGAGTATTATCGGGAGCTTTTTGGGCAAGGAGCACCAATTGGCGATGGTTTCGAAGCCGAATTTTTATCGTTCATGCCTAGGCTGGAGGATCACGTTCGTGAAAGTTTGGAAGCACCGATTAGCGTTCGCGAGTTAGAAGCGGCCATTGACGAGCTAAGCGTGGGGAAGACACCCGGACCTGACGGACTTGGCGCTCGTTTTTACAAAGCGTTTAAGAAGGAGGCAGCAGAGGCTGAATGAGGCGTACGATAAAAGTATTTTACCGCCGTCGTTTTTGAAATCGCATACGGTTCTTATTCCGAAATCTGATGACACCGTTAAACTTTTGTCCGTATCAACCTATAGACCCATTTGCTTAACGAATGTAGACTACAAAATTTTTATGAAAGTCCTGGCTAGACGATTGCAAAATGTTATTAAAAGTCTTGTTGGGCCGCACCAGACATGCGGTATTAAAGGGGCACTGACACACCAAAATCATATTTTTTTTTATTATCCGAAACGATTGAAAACGATGTCGGGACATTACCCTCAAAATTTTAAACTTTAAAATTCAGTATTTGTGAATTAAAAAAACAATTTCCAAATGCCGAATTTGAAGTTCCCGCGCGATCCGCGCCAGTGCAGTGACTCAAATTTTGCGGTCTCCTGCGACTCGACTTTCTTTTGGACCTCCGCCGTTGCTACGGCGACCAGAAGCGAGGAGGAGGCGCCGGCGTTAAACAACCGGTTTTTCTCCGACTCGCCCACGGTGTACCGTGGACTCGCCAACGAGCGCCGGCAAGTTTTCCGAGGGAGGGTACAAATCTAGGAAGCAACATCACACCGAACTCTGATTTTTTGTATTTCAAAAAGAGGAGCCGTAGTGCGTTCGCAATTGCGTTAAAAAACATGTTTTACGATTGCCGTTATTTAATGTTATAGAAATGTAACCTACAAAGCTTCTAAATTTCCTGATTTTTGACGTCACCGATCAAAAGAAGCGAGGAGGTGAGCGCGGGAAATACAAACGCCAAAACTAAAAAGGCGCGCGCGCGCGCGCGGGAAAATTTTTTTTCGCGATGCGGTTTTTTTTGCGTGTCTATGACTACAAGTTGCATCGTTTTAGACAATAAAAAAAAAATACGACCTTTGGGTTGTCAGTGCCCCTTTAAAGGCCGCACAATTTTTACGAATATCCACGTTGCCAGGAGTATCCTCGAATGCTGTGACACCTTTGAACGCCGAGTAGCGATGTTACAGCTAGACCTAGAGAAGGCATTTGATCGCGTGTCACATGAGGTTCTTTTTCGGATTTTAGAGCATGCGAATGTAGGTTCCGTAATTCTAGATGGTTTAAAAATGGCATACGCCGGGTGTTCGACATCGCTAATAGTCAACAAAAATCTTAGCGTCGGTGTGAACGTTAATTCTTCCGTAAGGCAAGGTTGTCCCCTGTCTCCCTTGCTCTTTGCGATTTATTTGGAGCCCTTTTGTTTGAGAATAATTAACAGTGAAAACATACGTGGCTTCACGTTACAGTCGTGCGAAGTGAAAGTTCTTTCGTACGCAGACGATGTGGCTGTCTTTTGTGTTGACCAAGAAAGCGTGCGTGAAGCTGTCAGTGTTGCCGCCTCCTTTTGCAAAAATACGGGCAGTGTAATTAATTGGGATAAAAGTGCAGGCTTCTGGCACGGCAGCTTGGACACAACGCCTCATATCTTTCTGAATGTTCAGTGGACGTCCTTGCCCGCGAAATATCTTGGTGTGCCGCTCGAGCACTACAGAGATAGCACCCAAATGTGGAATCAAGCGACGGAAAGAGTGAGAGAAAAGGCGGAAAATTGGAAGGGTAGGGATTTGTCGATGTTTGCGCGAGCCACAGTATGTAATTTATTTTTAGTAGCAAAAGTGTGGTATATACTGCAGGTTATCGCTATGTCGCGCCTTAGCGTACAAAAGTTACACAGAGTTTTTGCAGTCTTCATCTGGGGTTCAGTCTGGGGGCGTTCTACCCGTACAAATTTGTTTCGCGCTGTTCAAAGTGGTGGCCTGGGATTGTCCCACCTGTTTATTCGGCAGATTGTGTCTAGGTTTATGTTTTTACGTGACCAGAACGATGTATTTTTGCGTACTGTGCTGCAGGTGCGATTACGAAATGCGTTGCCGGAATTTGTTGTTTCGTCCAGTAACCTATTGTGCTCCAGTGTTCAAGGCTTTATGCGTGAAGTTGTTCTTTCATTTCAAATGCTAAAGGTACGTTTTTCTTTAGAATACCTCAGTTCAGTCACCCGGAAAAGACTGTATAAAGATTTAGTGGATGTTATGTTACCAGTGCCCCTCTACAGGTCACTGTACTGCGAGGGCGAGGGGCAGGATGTGCTAAAAAGAGTTAAGAAAATGCCGGTCAAGCCAACCGTGAAGTCTTTTTTCTTTCAATTGCATAGTGGCGTTCTGCCAGTCAAACCTTGGCTGAAGGACAAAGGCATTTTTGTACCGTGGTCTATAAATTGTATTCTATGTAAAAAACCTGAGTCGATTGAACACGTCTTCATAGAATGTTGGGACGCCGTATTCCACTGGGATGTTCTTCAGCGTACGCTGAAGAAAGACCTTCCTCTAACGGCACAAGGCATCCGGTTTTTACCTGTCGAGAACGAGAATGATATCCCTTATGACATGTTTATGCTTCTCGGCCTCCACAGTCTATGGAAGACAAGAATGAGTGTACGCCATGCGGACGTTAATGCGCGCCCCGCAAGAGAAAATTCTATAGAAAGTGTAGCATATATCCGGGAAGTCTATCGAGCAATGTCTGAACCTCCCGATTGGTTGCCAATTCTGAATGAATTAGTGTGTCTGAAAAGATTTTAACGCAATTGTGTTGGCCACAAAGTGGCTAACGCATTTTTTTAAACATTTTATTAAGTGTATGTGTGTGCGTGTGCTTTGAGGCCACTATATAAACAGGAAATAAAAAAAAAAAGTATAGTGGCCAGTATCCCTGCCTGTCATGCGGAAGACCGGGGTTCGATTCCCCGACGGGGAGTATACATTTTTTTTTACTTGTTTTTTTTTTTTTTACTATATTGAAACCTGCATGCTGCGGTACAGTTCCCGTCCCGCAATTCCCGTCTCTCCTCGTTAGTATGATTCTGCTTCTGGCACTCGCCGAGAACGGTCGCAGGATGGCTGGCTCCAACGGCCCCAGTTGGCCGCGGTACTTCTACGTTTGCTGCGTCAACGTCTGCCGAGGACTACAAGGTGGTGCTGCCTCCCATCCCAATGGGGCAACGATTTTAAATTCAGTTCTTTTGCACTGCGATTTGAGAGGCCACCCCTATCCTATTGAAGATTTCCGGCAAGAACTGAAGCGGTGCGCCGTCCTGTCCGAGATTGTGGCGCTCGGTGCTTTCCAGATGAATCACGTCTGGTTAGCCACGCTGCGAACGCCGGAAGCCAAGAAGCGGCTCATCGACTGCAAAGAGTTGAAGGTGAAGGACCTGAGGTGTGTTGTCATCGACCCCCGCAGCACGGAAGTTCGTCTACGCCTCCATTGGGTCCCGTATCATGTGACCGACGACGCGGTGAGCAAGTGTTTGGAACCCTACGGCAAGGTTATAGAAGTCGCACGTAAGAAATGGCGCGTCGAGGGATTCGAGGGCATCGAGTCGACTACCCGGGTGGCGCGCATGACGCTGAAGAGCGGCGTCACTCCCGACGGAATGCCTCATCAGCTGCGGCTTCAGGGGGCCAACGTCCTTATCGTGATTCCAGGGAGGGCGCCGGTCTGCCTGCGCTGCAAGCGCGCCGGGCACATCAGGCGCGACTGCCGCGAGCCTGTGCTCGGTGTGCTCACGTTTCGGCCACGAGAAGGAGGAGTGCGTAAAGACCTACGCCCGGGTAACTGGTGGAGCGGCGGCGGAAGACCTTTCGCCCCTAACCATGGATGTCGACGAGGCTGAGCGTTCCGCTCAGGAACAGCAAGACGAAGCTCCACCGTCTGGTGAGCCCTGGAGTCATCCTGTTGGAGCGGACGGCTCGACTGAAATCTCGCCTGGAGAGGACAAGAAGGAGGTGGCTGGTGGCATTCCTGAACCAGGCAGCGCGGCACCCCTTCCCACGGCGACGCCAATGGAGAAGACCGTAGCCCCGCGCGAGGCCTCCCCCCGACTTTCGAGAAGGCGCCTTCCGAAGGTCACGACACTATAGGGACGAAGTCACCGAGTCCAAGCGTGGTCTCGACGAGAACCCTCCATTGACGCTGGGCATGACACCCAGGCCCAACCCTTGGATGGATATGACAAAGAAGGGGCGTTTCCAGCCCACGCCCACCTTCCCCCCAGATGACCGGAGGCGACTTAACAGCAAGTAAGGCGGCTGACGCCTGGTTACGGAGACTGACGTCCGAACGTCCTGGGGCGCACCTTAGACGCATCCTTTAACTACAATTCATATTCCCTATACGCATGGGCGTACCAACCGGGGGGCGGGGCGGGGGGGGGGGGGGGGGGCAAGGGGGCGCTTGCCCACCCCCCACTTCTCAGAGTGCGGGGGGGCGCAAGGGATGTGTTTCCCACCCTGAAACAGCCGCCACTGGGAAGGGAAAACACTGGCCGGCGGCGCCCAAGGCATAACAAGGGCACCGCCCCCCCGGCCCTGGAGGGGGGGGGGGGGAGAGGGGTGGTCTGGTTTGCCCCCCCCCCCCCCCCCCCACTCAAGAGCAAGTTGGTACGCTACTGCCTATATGTGGAGTTCACTATAAACGAACTTGGGGTACGGATATGAGTGAATGGATAACAAAGAGAGCCCACATAATAGCCACGGCAGTGGTCGCACCTAAGGTCACGTGACCTTAGTCGCACCTTCTTCAAGTAGGTTGCGTTCAGAAAGGCAATTAACGTTGGGGGACGCTTTGTTGGGATTTCGAGAGGTCATCCAGCTTTTAGTTCGTTTCCTTTCCTGTTCTGTGCTTATCAATGTAAAAGGAATATAAGCAAAAGAAAACCTCGACGTTTTGCCGTAGCGGGGTTAAATATACAACAAGCAAAATAAAAATGTCTTCTTTTTGTGTGTGTGTGTGTCCGCTTCTGATATTCTTTTATTTGTTATTTTCTTGACACTCAAGTCTGCATTGATGCCGTAGGTCGTTTCCCGGTCTGCGTTGCGCCTCAGTGAGGCAGTCTTTACTTCCGTTAAAACACCCCTTTTGTTTCAGGATTTTTTTGGGGAACTCTAGGAGACAAAAGGCGCCTTTGGGAAGGCGAGGGGAGACCCTCCATCGTACGAACTTAAGCGAAGTTTTTTTTTTTGTTTTTTTTGTTTTTTTCAGGAGCTCAGTCAAAATCACCGTAGTTAATCGGAGCTAGCAACACGGTTTGGTTGCTCGAGAGAATGTTCACGTTTGCTCGCGCCACTCCCACGCCACTTCATACCGAAAAATTGGGGTTGTGTGCATGTTTATACAGGCTAGAACTTGGTCAGCCTCAATGGGCGACGAGTCTCCCAGGTGTGGATGAGAAATTTAGCCAGTGCAGTACAACCGCTAGCCTGGGGTCTTGAACGTGCACCACGCACTAGTGATACACGACCGCACGCCGGTACGATGCTTATCCAGGTCGAAACGGGCAGGGGTGGGGATTGAACACTTCATACCGAAAAACTAAAAAAGTGGCGGAATGTAAAGAAAAATGTATTTGAGATAATGAGTACAAGATACTCAGAAGTGGAATTAAAATAGAGTATCAAATACTCTTGACCAAAAGTATTTGTAAGATACCAAGATACTTCAAAAAGTATTTGAAATACAGTATCTTGAGTAGAGTATTTGATCATGACTTAAAATAGCGCAAAGCAACAAGGAAGGAAGGACGAGGTAAACAGGAAGGGCGCTATTTTAGCGCCCTTCCTGTCTACCTCGTCCTTCCTTCCTTGTTGTTTTGCGCTATTTTAAGTCATGATGGACAACCAACTAGCCCGCCAGAGCCCGCCAGCTCATCTTATTAGAGTATTTGAGATAGGCACAAGTCTCGGGGAGTAAGCAGATAGATTCTGTTACATCGAGATTAGCGCAGACATTTGGTCTAGTACGCCGTCACAGCTCCATACTACCTACAAAAGTTACATTATTACTGTACAACTCTCTCTTTTACTCGCATATTAGGGTTTGCTATCTTGTGTGGGGCACAACCACGATTACCAACCTAGAAAGAATCGATGTATTGACGAGAAATATGTTGCGCTCTACTTATAGTGCCTCTTACGACTGCCATGCTTCGCCGTTGTTTGAGAGACTTTCAATTACAAACATTTTTGACTTGTATACTTATAGGTTAAGTCAAAGTTTTCGATCAGAATTAAAACGTAACACGCAAAATCTAGAATCACTGGCTTCATTAACTAGAAACGATTCCGCTTACTCAACCCGTCATAGCGAATACTGGAGGGTGGATATATGTATAACTAGTTATGGAACCCTAAATGCTAAAATACTTCCTTCCCAAAACTCTGAACAATCATATTGATAACAAATTAGATTTGATTATAATACTTCATTATACAACCTAAGGTCAATGTACTTGTAGTTCTATAGTGTTCTGCTTGCTAAGATGGTGTTTACATCTTTCAACATGAAAGAGGTATTTTGTGTATTTCAAGGAGGAGGATATTTTTGTTTTTGTTTACTTGATTTTTTTGGTGCTTGATGTAGCATGTTTGCGGTCGAGATTGCACTATGATACATGTTTTTAGAAACTCTTTATAGATACTTATATTCTTTGACAATGCTGTCTTTGGAGTGCTTTCGTTCTGTTTCTGATATTGTTAGTTTACCACGTAAAGGAACTAAGTTCATGTTTTTAGAAACTCTTTATAGATACTTATATTCTTTGACAATGCTGTCTTTGGAGTGCTTTCGTGCTGTTTCTGATATTGTTAGTTTACCACGTAAAGGAACTAAGTTCATGTTTTTGAAATCTCTGGATGTGTTAATTTTGCAACATGCTTTCTCTGAGATGTCCTTTTCAATGCTGCCACTCTAAGGGGGCTCGTCAAGCTGCCTGTGGGGAGCGTTTTCCCTCGGTCTCCGCCATCAATGAATGGAAATAAAAAGGATTTATTAAGTAACTGCGGACAAAACGTTATAATAATCAATCTCCACCAGCCTGTTTGGAACCTAACTTTCTGTTCAATAATAACCTTCTTTTTTTAGTTTCAATGAAACCAACAACGTGTTACATTCTATGCGCTTTCAGATGAAGATGCCTGCTGGCGTTGACGTTTTTGCCAATTTCCGACATCCCCAAGGCCTTCCAGGGTTTGCTTGAGGTTTTCCCCTCAGGGGCTGCACCCGTGGCAGACTACTTTGAGGATGTATATATCAAGAGGCCCCGTCGAAACGGCTTGCCATCGGTCATCTTTCCACCAACAATTTGGTCAATAAGGGAATCGACACTCGGAAATGCCAAGGAGAAATAACAGCGTGGAGGCTTGGCATCGGGGACTCTAGGTAATTGTGTCAAGTAATTTAATATGTCTTGTAAGATGTAACGTGCTATAATGAAAAATGTTTTTTTCGTTAGAAACAAATGCGATTCGGTTTTGTACTCCAAAAGGATATGTGCACATTCTACTTTCTTTTTTTGCAGAGTAACGTGGGTTGCAGGGCCCCAAACATTTGGGCATTCCTGGGCTGCATCAAGAGAGAGCAGGGCCTGACAGAGATGAAGCTTGCACAAGCGGAGGGTGGCACGACATCATCGATGGTGTGAAAGAAGCACGCAGACTGCAACAAGCGCCTTCAAGTCATTGTCAGCCGCTATAATGGTTGCGACCCTTTCAAGACTTTGAGGGCAGCAGCCCGAAACATCGCATTCTATAGTTAAAACTTCGTATCAATAAACCGTTTTGTTATAATTGTGAACATGACTCATAGGCCTGTTTTTCGGTAGCCAGAAGGTGAAATTAAGTGACAATTATAGCGCATTGTTCATGATTGCGGCAATATGCCGCTGCGGTTTTATATGAAAGTTCGTCGTCAGCAACTATAGACCTTTTCTGCAAGTGCGCCGCCATCTTGAATTGTCGTCACTTCCAGTATGGGCGAAAACATTGTTTTTCCTTTGCCACGCCAATAGAGGGCATTAAGGATATAAGCGTGATAGTCACACTTTCTTGTTTTGTCTCCTCTTTATTTTTTTACTATTTGCAGGTTGAAACGTTGGATTATTTTTTCGTCGCCCATACCGGATACGCCTATTAGGTGGCTGGGGACGAGAGTACTCAGAAAAGGTCTATAGACCGTTCCATTAGGGTCATAGCAGAGAGGGTAATAGAGAGAAAAAAATGCCCTCCCCCTCTCACCCGCATGTCGTCTGCTGTGTCGAGTGGGCTGTAGCTAGCATCCGGCTGGCGTGCAAACTCTGTTTAATATCGCGTCATTTTGGAAATTTCAAGCGCAGATGCGCGAATTTTGATATGCAAGTTATCGTGTAATGCTATGCTCGATAAAAAGACTAACCGGGTCCAAATGCGCTGTTACCTGCGTGCAAATAAAAAAAAAAAAAAAAAAGGGAAAACTGTGTCAGATTGGCCGGTTTCTCCGGCGAAAAGTAAACCCGGTTGCTGTACCTTTTTTACTATAGACCTTTTCATTCTCCTCCGCATGGGCGCTGCCATCTTGGAATCACGTGACGCGGCAGCCATTAGGTTGCTTCAACTTGCTGCTCCGCTCTCCCCTCCGCGCCTTGGCAGATGCGTCGTATTCGTGTTTTTCGTTGCGTTTCACCGCGCTTTGTTGCCTTGTTACTTCGGAAACTGTAGTCCGATACGTCTACTCGACGACTCCTAAGGTTTGTTTACTAATAGTGGCGGAACATTCTGAGTAAGAAGCGCGTATATTTATATCGCGCATTTAGGATCGCAAGGCGTCAAGAATAGTCAGCACAAGGAGACTATCCGTATTTCCTGAAAGTATCGTTCTTTGTATTCATAATATATCGAAAACAGTTTCTTTTGATTATGTGAGGAAACTCGCGGAGGAGATAGACAACGATCGTTTAACTTGTATTTTATCTGAGGCTAAAAGTAATGTACGCCAACATCAAGCGAGTTGTTTGTTCATAATATCACACCTACATGTGCATGAGGTTCTCAATCTCTTTTTTTTGCGACGTAGACATTCGGTTGGTCGGTTTACTTATGAAGTTTAAGAAATTGTATACCATGCTCCCTCCCATTTCGACAGTCATTTAAATGATTTATTGATTACATTTAGATAACCAATGCCCTCCACTTAATTTACTTAACACAAAGGTTGGGACCTAACGCGTAAGGAACTGCCACATAGACTTAACAGTAGCGAGTTTTAGAATAGCATGCACAAAGAAATAACGTCGTTTCTATTTGCAATTCCAAAACGCGGTTTGGGTTTGGCGCATGCGCAATAATGACGACGCTTTTTTTTTTTTTTGCTTACGTTTTTTTTTTTTTTTTTCTTTTGCCAGTATCTAAAATCCGCAATATTTGACGCCGAAAAAAAAAGAGCCGTCTGCATAACAGCTATTTGAGTCCAGGATTGTCGATGGCGAATAGAGGTTTACTTTTTGTGGCTGGTGACGCCGAAATTTATAAAGCGAATTTGTTCTAAGAAATAAACATTTGTTCACACAGGTTCGTGAAGTGGTGCCTAGCGCTAGAATTCAGCCAAACTTTGCGAGATATTTCTCCTCCTGCGCCCTTTCATTTTATTTGGCCAATTTTACGGAAGACAAATGCCAGATTTAATTTGACGGGCCTGTCACTTATATCATATCTTGAGTAAGCAAATGTTCATATAAAAAAATGTATTTTTTAGGGCAAATATCGCGAAATGTTGCTTATGAGTACTTTAGCAGGGTTGATAATTTAAGAAATTTCCTACTTAGCCTGTCAAAACATGCTCGAGTACTAAATTAAAAAAAGAGGCCGAGACGATATCATTTGTTTATATCAATTATCCGCGTCATTACACGATACGTTTTTAGTCTGTGAAGTTCACTAAAGGTTGGGTGCTCACGAAAACCAAACAGTGAGTTGTAAACTCGCGAGTTCATCTGTTCTGGCCGATTCAGAACATTGCTAATCAAGCTGTCGATATGCTTCTTTACATTGACATGTTACTCTCTTCATTTTTTTTTTTTTTTTTTTGAAACTGGTGTCATCGGGTACGGCCATACACGATGGTAATCTTCCCTGTACATCAGTCAGGCGTTTTGCAACCGACCATAATCAGATAATCAAAGGAGTTGGTAAAAAAAGCCTACAATTAAAGCGAAAATGCAACGTAGTCATCAAAGTGGCTCAATACTACTGTTTCATTGGTTGTGTGCTACCAGGAAAATAATCGTATCACAAAATTAAGCAAAAACAACGTAAAACAGCAACATAGCCGCGTTCACGTTGAAACCGAAAGAAACCAAATTGAAGCAACCTAATGGCGCCGAGTGCGTCAGCGCCCTTTGTCCGCCGGTGAAGTCACTACTAAAATGAAAAGGTCTATACATAGTTCGTACTGGTGTAGGCCTTTAGCGACCATGAGTGGAAGTCTGAAATAATAAATAAAAACGTGTTCTCCTGCCGCAATACACGCAGTAGTTGAGGGTAGTACTGCCGGCTGACTCAAATGCTATTTAAGTAACGGAAAAAAGATATGCTAGTTGATCATTTACCGAAATAGAACAACAAAGAGCTATAGGCTGATTTTGGAGTAGCCTAACTATTCTAAGAACCCGAACCACTTCACAACGGCAGCCACGAGCTAGAGTTCGATGTTCCGTACAGCCCGCCGATGCAGCCCAAAGATGGAGAGGCAACCTCCCGGTTTGTCGTCTGCTAGCGGAGTCGGGCGCGTGCCCTCTCTCTCGTTTTACCCCGCCGAACCCACTGAATTTCCCGGATGTATGGAGAGGGCGCTGCTGTCTAACAAAATGGTGCCGCCCAGAGAGTATTAAAGGGGGGGAGATAATTCGGATCCGTTCGGTCCGAACGCATCGGACAAAAAGACTATCTTGTAACTATTGTCCGATAGGTCATCCGGGTGGCGAATCGCCCCCATGAAGAATGTTCCGCTGTGACGAACGGGCCTGTTACTAGTTGCCCTATGACGAATGGGCCGTCTCTCTCATGAAACGGCAGCTTGCTCTGCATATCAGATATCTGCAAGAAAAGCATATTTTCAAGCTATTGCGCATAACTTGAAAGCGTGTGCAGAGAGATTTGGGGTTAACAACGTTTTCACATGTGATTTCAAATTAGCTAAACTGACTCCTTTTAAAGCAGGACAAAAAGAATGTAAAAAATGCATCGCGAGAGATCTGTTCCATGTGTAAGTGGAGTAGTGTACGAAATTCCTTTGGAGCGCGGCTTTAAATATGTTGGTCAAACTACAAGGTCCATTAAAGATATATGTAAGCAGAACATAAACGGAGTGTGCGGGGGGAGGCACTCACTTGATCGAATGACGTTTTAGCGAACGCCCACGTTTCACCGAATGACACTTTAGCGAATAGTCGGAAGCCGCGAAGCGGCGTTTTCGGGTGGGCCAAATGGGTTCACATTTTTGTAATGAGCCGCCGCAGACTGTCGCCGCGAAGCGGCGTAAGCGCAGCGCGGCGGATGGGTTAGCGCGCGCCCCCGTTATTCGCTAAAAACGTCGATTCGCTCAAATGTCGCTGTTCGCTAAGACGTCATTCGCTCATGTGATATGGACCCGTGTGCGGGTTAACGCTTCAAACTCTGAACTCCAGGAAGGCAATGAATGTACAGCTAACTGGTCAGAGACAGAAATCGTACACAAAGAGCACGAGGAGATGAGACGTGATGTACAAGAAACTGTTCACATAAAAACGTCGGGAAATTGCATCACCCAAGCGTCACTGTAACTTGGAAGTGAGTCCAAAAAGTTTCTTCAACTGTAAAAGCCTTGTGTGGGGTGAAGTTACGAGTGGGCGGGGTTGCTTCGCAGACTTGTTTTCACGTGTTCGGTTCGGGATCATAATGGGGCGGGGGCATTGATGGCGACTGTGCATGATTATGGTTCAGTTCAGGGTGAAAGGGGGAGGGGGTGAAGTAAGAAACGGTAATTTTGTGTTTCCCAGTGCTCGTGATGCATTGTCTATTTCGAAGTCCTTCCGGGTGCGGTGGTGACGACCTTGTATTTCTGTTTATTTTGAACCCGGTGTACTGGGTGAAGATGGAAACGATAGGACACGTTTCCCGTTTATTTGTTTTTTATGTATTGTGTGCAGTTCGGTGTATTGTGGTTCTGGTGTAATGTTTGTGGTTCGGTGATCATCCGTTGTGGTGGCAATAAAGTTATTAGCTGAGTTTGAGGCGTTGTCTGTCCCTTTTTCTTCCTCCTTCACGAGTTTCCGTTTTTCCAACCACAGTCTCAGGTTTCAATCATCACGTATATCTTTAGCCTCGGCGGTTTTGCTTTGCTTTCCGATTTGTCACGTCGAACGATTCAAGGCGAAAAAACTGCTTCTGCATCGGTAGAACGCCATCATTTGAATACACCGACAACGTGATTATCGACTGTTTTGCCAGGAAAAATTCAGGCCTAGTTTTGTCTGCTCTTTCAAAAAGAGCTCGCTGCCACGTACCTAAACTAAGGCAATCAGAGAGCCGTAGTTAAACTTGCTCCACGAGGGCTTTCAAATTCTCCTGCCAGAGCGCTGCGGCCGTGAGACAGCGTCAATCAGTTAGTGCACTTCCTATTTTCCACATTCGGAGTTGACCCATTATCTCACACTCGTTCGAATTATTGCAGTACATGTGAGTGCTCAGAGAAATTCGTCAGTCTGGTTTAAATGGGACAAAAAACGGACTTCTCAATACACTCTCCTGCCAACGCGGGCAACTAGTGCGCTCAATATTTTTATTTATTATTATTACTGTTTTAGTTTTTCATTTTATATTCTTCATTTTATTCGAATAAATAATCCCAAATATTTTAAATCTTGACAGATGTCTTGCAGAAAGTGCCAGTGAAGTCGCGGGTTTACCTTGGTCAGCCGGACGTACAACCGTCATGAATAGCAGTGTAAACAGGTTGGTGGCTCAAACATTCCCACTTCATTGCGAATATAGGTTTCATTTAAAATTAGCATATAATTTTTACCACCTTTCTGTAAAAAAAATGGCGTAGTAGCAATAACAAGTTTTCGTTCCGCTTTTGTGGAAATAGTTCAGCTAAGGCTCATAGTAGCTGTCATTTTACAGGGCAAAACAGGAGTATGGGTTAAATTAATAAAATGAATGAGCAACCAGGGTATTGTATTAATTAGTAGAATACTTGAAATTGACCCCAATACCCGAATACTGCACAAAAATTATATCTAGTGATAAAATACACTGAATCAACAGATAATCTAGTCCGTGGGATTGGGCGAAAATGCCGGCGTGGAAGATACAATTTGCAGCGCTGTAACTTCGAAGAAAACAAAAATGATGCAACATGTCTTTCACGAATAAACACAATAGTATGGTGAAAAACTATCACTATAAAATTCAGAAAACTTGAACTTTTTTTTTTTTTCTAATTTCTTCTTAATATGTCTTCACTCTGTAATTTATAACAAGTTTGGAGCGACATAAAAATTTCAATTTTTGAGATAAATCAGTAACTTTTATATCAGTCAAAAGAACGTTTTAATAACAATATATGACATAACATTGTAGCTATTAAATTTTTGTAGATAATGGCTCGGAAATCTGGTGGCAAAACGTCAAAGGAGCCATGTTTGCGCATTTTTGACGCAACATAAATGACCTCCACAATGCTGTAAATATATCACCAAATCGTTCCTATAATCTATTATAAGTGCAAAATATTTACTGTTTCTGATATTTGTAGTTTGCGTAGGAGGTGTCACCAAACATGACATAAACGAAAGCTTTAAAAATCGAATATGCCTTTCTGTCGCACTCAAATCTTTTTTTCTCTTCTAGTTGTTTTCGCAAATTCTTTTTTGATTACGTTTTCTACACATATTGAGGAGTCACAAATAAACAATTAACAAAAACAAAAAAATATGTCCAGACACGCGCGCATGATCCAGTGGCGGTCCTAAGGGGGGGGCGAAGGGGGCGACCGCCCCCCCCCCCCCCCAAATCGATCGCTTTTTATAATTTTTTTTATTTTACAGCCAAGCAAAAAGAGAGCACAGTCGGTCTTGATTGGAGGATCTGTGAGCTCGGACGATGTCTTCACATAGGGACGTAGGGAAGGAGACCCCTTTAAAAAGAGCAGACTCACTGGAGCGTGTGTGCTCCCTGAAATCTAATTTCGCCGAAATGAATATGGTGTAAATAGACCCTTGGCCGTTAGCTGCCAACTGTAGTATTTAAATTTTTCGCTAGTTCTGTACACAGTACCTAGATGGCGCCACTGTTACACCATTGCGCCCGTGTTTTCAGGGTTGCGTCCCCGTGGCGCTTCAACCCCACGTTGTTGACCGTTGAATAAAGAGTTACGCTTCAGCCACCGACCGCATCGGACGTGTCCCTCCCTTCTTCTGGGGCTCCCACGCCCCCGGCCCTGCCGGTCACCAACCACTTCGGCATGTAAGGACCTCGTCTCTTCCGCAGGCCCACGCAGGCACTGCTCTTTTTTATTTTCTCGGGTGACCGCATTTTCTTCTACGTCAGACGTGATCGAACCCAACGATGCACGAGTAGAGAGACTGACAGATCGGTATCATCGCATTCTAGATTCTAATAACCGAACCCCTATGGCGAAAACTCTTGGGTATGAACTAATAATGTGGAAGGCGAAATGGCTGCGACAAAATGGTGACAACCCAGCTCCATCAACAGCCATCGAGTCCCTCGACGCTTGCGATGGAGATCTGTATCCGAATGTGCGAACATTGCTGCAGATTCTGGCCTCACTTCCAGTCAGCGTCGCCTCGGCGGAGCGCACGTTTTCAACGCTCCGTCACTTGAAAACGTGGCTGCGGGCCAAGATGACCGAGGAGCGTCTAACGGGGCTAGCGCTTTTGAACATCCATCGGGATATTCCTGTTGACACGTCACGTGTTACAGACCGCTTTGCAAGCGCGAGGAAGCGAAGGACCGACTTCCTTCTCTGAAGTGTGTGATGGCTTTAAAATCGCTCATTCAAATTTTTGGTCATCTCACAATCGGCGAGGAGGAGAATGTGTTACACCGTCTGCTTTGAATTTTCACTTTTTTGAAAACTGTTAAGATTCAAAGGAAAAAAAGTGCCTTTTGGCGTTGTGTCGCATCGGCAGTCATATAGACTTCGTTTTTCTCACTGTTCTAGTAAACTTGCTGTTCCAATTGTTATCAATAACCAATGTCGCAGAAATCTCATTTTTGTGTTTGAAAACTGGTATTTGCTACACTGTCACCGCAGTGATTTTGATTTGTTTGTTATTGTATATTTTGTGTCTTTGGTGCCAGCTTTTGCGCCATGTTTTACTATTTTGATTATTGAATACACATGTGAAGTGTAAATAAGGCCCTTTGATCGTGCGTGGTCTTTCCAACTGTCGATATTTTGCTTGACAAGTTTCTCCTTTTCCATTATTCTGAATCGTTCACTGACTTAGCTTCTTCTCATGACGTGTACAGTTTGCCAAGTGTGAATGAGGTTTTGAAAATTACTTGATTACTTCAATTATTGCTCATTTTCATTAGAAACCTTTCACTGCACTTTTTATATTTGTTATATAAAACCCCAGAAGGTAGTAACATTTGTGAATAAATAAAAAAAAGTATATGTAATGTTGTACGATTGTGCACGTGTCGAATGCGCTAAAGCTATATTGCACGCAAAGGTTTACATGTTGCGCATTTCCGGCTTGCAAACAGTGGGACTAATAAAAAAAAATCTTTATTCACAAAATGTGTGATGTCTCTCTTTTTGTTATTTAAGCAGCAATTTCGACCCCCCTAAAACCAATGTCTGGGACCGCCACTGGCATGATCTTATCTGGACAGAGCCAGGTACTTATACACACATCTATACCAGTTTCTAACACAGCAACTGCAAAATACGCTTGTTGCTTTTTGGTATCGCTCCCTTTGAAGGGTATGATGATAGCGTCTTTTAATTACTTTGAAGTATTTTATATAATGTGAATATTAATATTTTTTTTTAATTTGATTTGTTGCGGTAATATAAATATGTATATATATATACGCTAACAAATGACTATAAAAACTAAGCTAGACGTTCTGTTGAGTTCCAATGGCTCCTTGAGCGTGGCCAGTTTTCCTACAGGGGTGACACGGAAATTATCTTCTTTAATATTTTTTACCGGTATAAGCTCAGACATAAGCATATCTGGTGTATTTGATTTTATCTTAAGCTTGTATTCACAAGAGGACATGCACGCATAAAAATTAAGCAGTCGACATATTTAGTACGCATATTAAGGAAAGAAATTCCTGTACATTTTGTGGAATAAGATTGCTGAGGTTTCTTGGTATAGCGTATTAATATCAACTACAAAAAATTTCTCAGAATCTTAAAGGTGCACTGACACGCCAAAGGTCGTATTTTTCGTTGTCTAAAACAAGGCAAGTTGTAGTCATAGACACGTAAGAAAATACCACAACGTGAAAAAACCATTTTCCCCCTTTTTATTTTTGGCGTTTTTAGAGCGCAGCTTTTAGGAGCCCGTTTCCATGTTTAGCGGCGTCGGCGTCAGCGTAAACGCGCTAAATTTAGCGGGTAAAATGTCTCATGACGTCAACACCGAATCCATTCCCCGCTAAATTTAGCGGGGAATTGAATATGTGTTGAGGTCGCGTGACGTCAATTTTCCCGCTAAATCGAGCGGAGAAACTGAATTTGTTCATAGGTGATGTGACACCAAGTCATGTGACGTCAATTTCCCCTCTCAATTAAGCGGGGAAACTTCCTCCACCTCAAGAGCTGCGCTTTAATTTCGCATTACAGATATTTGTAAACGTCAAATTTTTTCTCTCTCTATCCTCACCTCCTCGCTTGTTTTTATTTGTGACGTAATCGATTATGAAATTTAGAAGCTTTGTAAGTGACATTTCTATAATATTTAATAACGACATTCGTGAACATGTTTCTAACGCAATTGCCAAAGCCTATGGCCCTCCTTCCCAAAATACCGAAAATCGGAGTTCGGAGTGGTGTCGCCTCCTGGCTTTTTATCTTCACTCGGAAAACATGGCGGCGCACGACGCATGTGCACTGAGGATGATCGGCGAGTCTGGGAATCGGACGAAGTTTTCTTCTTTAGGTGCCCAACGACCTCTCAGACTTCGAAAAGGAAATCTTCAAACGGTCAAAACAACTGGGTTTGGTGTCTGTGTACAGTAGTTTCGGTTATTTCAACAGCCAACCGGCGCGACGTGGTCCCTCACGTCGCTCAGAAAAGTCCACTGCGCGTTCTCTTCGACCTCATACCGTTTCAAAGAATTTGAGACCGCTGAAAGGGTCATAAAAGACCTTCAAACTCGAAAACGAAGCGTTGTCTGTTCACAGCGATAGGCGGCACGCAAGGACAAGAGCGGTTGATCGCGGGACGCGGGCGAGCGCGACACTTCGGGTCGGGACGGTTCGGAGGCGTGAGAGAAACTAGAGTTGCAGGACGACTCAATCTGGCGCGGATCGCGCGGGAACTTCAAAATTCGCCTTTTGGAAATTGTTTTTGTTTTACTACACAAATACTGAGTTCGCAAGTTTCGAATTTTGAGGGTAATGTCCAGGCATCGTTTACATATGGTTTTGGATAATGAAAAAAAAAAAAATATTTTAACCTGTCAGTGCCCCTTTAAAGGTGTATTCACGCGTCGGATGAATTAAGGGAACCAGGTCCGCTGGCAAGAAAAACAGGTGTATCACGTGACCTTGACGTCACTAAGGACATGTCTGCAGGTACGCGGTAAGTCCGCGAACCCGGCGCTAAATCTCACGGTTAGCATGGACCGAAGTGAGGACAGCAAGTCCGAGCTCGTAGCTCCGGTTGCAGCTTTCGCTGCACGTGCTACCAAACAAGACTAGCACCTCTCAAAGTTGTGACCTTGCGCCCGTAGCCTTTGTTGTACTCCGAATTAAGAGAGAACCATCTCGCAGCGGACGTGACGCTCGACCGGCATCCAGTCAAGCCAATTTGCCATTGAAGGAGACAAAGATGAGAGGCCCGAGCGACGAAGCGGCGTTGTTTCGAATTTTACTCAAGGGGATCGGTGGCCTGGCCGCGTGGGCTAGCCCACACCACAACGTTATTAAAATATTCATTTGGGAAACTCACTCTTAAAACCCGGACTGCTCGCGTCCACTGAGACCAAACTAAATATGATAACAGCGCCACCCTTTAGCGACTAGTCAAAATATGAAAGTTCATTTATGTTGCTATATATATATACTGCGAAATGGCACTGCGAGATGGCGCCACCGACCCTTGCGCGACTCGACCTGAACCGATACGGGCAGTTTCCGAAGTGGCCGCTGCGGGAGAAATGGCGGCGTTGCGATCGCCAATAGTTCGGATCTCGTGTACGGATCGAAGCCACTTTTTCAAAGCAGGCTCTATGGCAGTTTCCCAACTGTTGCTACATCAGCTCGGAGCACGTAGAGCGAAAGCTCGTTCTGCAGAACCCAGAGGTCCCGGGTTCAATCCCCATCCCTGCTCGTTTCGATCTGGGTGGGCATCGTACCGGCGTGCGGTCATGTATTACTTCTGCATTGGGCAAGTTAAAGAGCCCAGGCTAGCGGTTGTTCCGCACTGGCTAAATTGCTCATCTACAGCTGAGACACCAGACGTCCACTAAGGCAGACTAACTTTCGGCTATGTATGAATTTATTTACTCATGGAAGAATTACTACAACTGCAGAGCTTCCATACGATCACTGCGGAAACAACATCAACATTACAACTCTTTCGTCAGCGAAGAAATGCAGCGGCACTTCTCGGTGAATTTTTATTTCATGGTGGGTGAGTTCATGTTTCTCAGAAAATAAAACGTTGATTTGAAAGGGAAAAAAAAAGAAAAGCGACGCATCTTTAGATTAAAAAAATGAAAGACGTTTACAAATCTCTGTAACGCGATATTAGAGCGCAGCTCTTGAGGAGGAGGAGGGGAGGGCATGCCCCTCCTCCTCCTTCTTATTTCCTCCTCCTCCGTACCCTCCCCTCCTCCCACAGTTTCCCCGCTAAATTTAGCTGAAAAATTGACATCAAGTGACCTCAACACCAATTCAATTCCCCGCTAACCTCCACACCAATTCAACTCCCCGCTAAATTTAGCGGGAGTTGAATTGGTGTTGAGGTCATGTTGCGTCAAATTTCCCGCTAAATCTAGCGGCGAAACTGAATTTGTCCGATAAATCTAACGAAGAAACTGAATTTCCCCACTAAATTTAGCGGGGAAATGAATTGGTGTTGAGGTCACGTGACGTCAATTTGCCCGCTAAATTTAGCCTATAAGTAGGTTACAAGTCAAGAAGGTAGCGGCAAATGCCCCTCAAAGGGAATCATATATTCCTCCGCCACCTCCGCATCCAATAGCGTCCCATCGTTTCCGTGACGTTGCGGCCAACGCGCGAGGAGGGTTGTGCCTTTCTGTACATATTTGCTTTATCTCTCGACTTTGACTTAGCATTGTGGAAGCCACGAGAGGGAGATTAGAGTCTTCCCCTTCCGATGGAAACAAAGACGACTTTCGGGGATTAGCTTCCCCCTCCGATTGATACAAAGGCTGCTTTCAGGGGCTCGATTCCTTCTCCGATGAATACAAAGGTCGCTTTCTTAAAAAGTGGGGGTCGGAGAAAAGTTGGCACCACTCTGTGGCCATTATCTATCCATTGAAGCGGAACAAGGAGCGTTTCCAGTGAACTCTTCTTTCGATTGCGGAGGGATTTGAAACCGGCGCACCACGCTTGTGGGAGGAGCTTCTCCTACCTTCTTAACTTGTAACCGACTATAGTTACGCCGACGCCGACGGCGACCCCGACGCCGCGAGACACGGAAACGGGCGCCAGCTGGTTTGGTGGAATAATTGACGGGGAGGGGCTCATGATAGTATAGGAAACACGGCACTAGCTCATGACATCCTCTGTACAGCAGGGCGGCGAAACAAAGTTCGGATATATTGTGGCTGACACGAAAGCATCCTGCATTGACACTTCTTCGGCAAATACGTCGTGCGCAGCAACAGGCCGGGCTGTGGAGCCGTCAGGCTTACCTAAGAAATGCCCAAAACGCGAATAATAAAAAAAAAATAATGGAGACGAATACTCAGCCTCCAGATGAAAATTGCGCACAGATCCGTTCAATGAGATAAGCAGAAGCCTCGCCGCAAAATTGTTTTTATAATGTGGTTTGTAAGTTTGAAAGAGTGGCGGACAAAATCTGAAAATTAAACAAGACGTTTTATTCGGTATCACATAGAGGTGTGGAACTAATTGAGCCTCACCTAGGCCATCCGAGAATAAATATATTTATGTATCCTATTCCGTCCATATCGTAATGCTCCGCGAGCGGTAAACATGTTTAGGAACGGAAGTTATCGATCTACAAAGTCCATAAGCTTTTACGCCATTTTATTTGTGAACACACTGCACATTTTACCCAGTTAGCACTTGCCTGTTTAAAATATAACTAAGTTAAATAATAATAGAAAAATATCCTGTCAAGAACACGATATAAATAATCCTCGGATAAATCGACAAGGAAGAAAAATTTAAGCGCATTAATTTTTTTGCCAAAATAAACTGTATATGTGTTTTGATAGTCAAGAATGACCCCACAATTTCGCCGCATTTTGGTATCGGCGCTCACTGTTACATCTGACGATGGCCTTTTCATTTTTTTTTTTTATTTAAAGATAGTGTCAACTTTTTTGGGGGTCATTACAGGAGAGAGAGAATTCAAAAATGCATAAAAAATCAAACATTAGTGCTTCAATTACAAAACAAATCACTCTTTTGGTTACACATTCATTGAAAAAGCAACCTCTGCAAATCGTACAAAATCAATTGTAGCAGTTAATAAAGAAAACATGCGCACGTGCCAAATTCCAGCCCACAAGTTTCCAACAAGCGTCATTCAATGCTAGTCTCAAAAGTAACTAATTGTTCAAATGCCCCAGTCTGTTCACGAATTTTACAAGGGAAGCCGAATTTACAATGTCCTGTGGGAAAAGGTTCCACTCTTTCGTTTTAGGAAAAAGTGAAAAGTGCCGAGGCTATTTCTTAGTGAACTAACTAATCGAAGCTTTAAATACTGGCTCCAAGCAATGTTTAAAAAAAAACGTGGTACAGCATGAAAAAATGTATTTTAATCTAGCACTATTACGTCATCAGAAAGCAACGCAAGCCCAAGTTGTTGCAGCATAGCACTAACAAAGTCAGCTCGTTTATCTTAGTATGTAACAAGCAGCAAGTCTTTGTACATTTTCTACCTTTTGAAAGATTTTTGTTTTATATGTGGGTCCCATATTACACTTGAGTATTCTGGTACCGGTCATATCACAGTTTTATATACCAAGAACTTAGCGTGCACACGTAGATGCTTTAAAATATCTTTTTAAATATCCTAGCGTACGTTTTGCAGATCAGCAGATGTCGACATGCTTACCCCATTTTAGATTTTTTTCAATTGTTACACCTAGATATTTGTACGAGGTCACTTTTTTTCAAGGGAAAACCATTCACTGTGTATATATAAGGTAACTTATTTTTTCTTATTTCAAAGCTGGAGTAGTACGGTCTTATCAGTATTAACCATCATTTTCCATTCTCGGCACCAAGCGCAATTTTCAGTAGCGCAATATGTAGCTTATCTTGGTCCTCCCTAGTTTTCACGTCCGCTAAAGTAAAACAATCGTCTGAAAATAACCGCACTGCAATAGGACCGTCAATGTTTTAAGCAATGTCATTTATATATATTAAAAATTACACTGGTACTGTGGGACACCCGACGTTACTGGCAGTATATTAGACGCAGAGTTGTTTATTTCGACAAATTGTGTTCTTTCTTCCAGATAAGCTGTTATCCAGTCAACAACTTGTAAACTGACCCCAATATTTTTTTTATTTTTATGTACGAGACTATTGTGCGGGACTCGGTCAAAAGTTTTTGATATAACTAGAAAGATTGCGTCTGTCTGTCCCCCTTATCGACCGATTTGCAAAAGTCACGAACGCATTCACTTAGCTGAGTGACTGTGGGAAGTTTTCGTCGAAAACCATGCTGGTTTTTGTAGAGAAGGTTACTGCTTTCCAAATAGTCGTATAACGATTTCGACACCACATGCTCCATTATTTTACAAGTGCTTGTCAGAGATATGGGTCTGTAGTTTGTAGGGGACGATTTATTTCCAGCTTTAAAAACAGGCACGACCTTAGCCCAGCGCCAGTCGAAAGGAACCGCGCTTTGTGATAAACAGGCTCGGAATATTAGCGTTACATATTTTGAGACACAGTCGGCGTATCGTTCTAAAAATGCGTCGTGTATATTATCGGGCCCTCCAGACTTCTTAAATTTGATATCTAACAAAAAAGAAAAAAACACCTACTTCAGAAACTAAAATGTCTGCCATGGTACATTCGTGTTGTCTACCACCAATGCTTGCCTTTTCATCAACAGGAGCACTGAGCGCATGATCAGAAAACACAGACTGAAAAAAATTGTTAAACACGTTAGCTACACTCTCTGGGTTATCAACAACTTGACCATCAACCTCAAGACTAGGAAAAGTCGTTATCGCAGGGGTCAGATAGCGCCAAAACCGTTTCGGGTCTGATTTCATAAAAGTTTGCAGAGTACAAAAAAGAAATGGCTCTTCGAAGCGCCTAAGCGGTCCTTTAACAATCCAGGAAGACGCAAAACTTATTTACTTACTTTTTTTTTTTCGCTTTCGCCTAGTTTGTTTTTTTATATGAGGGATGTCCTTCGTAATTCATGGGTTGCGTTTGTTTCTCACTCGTTTCAGGGGAACGTACTGTTGAATACAATGGTGTACTATTGTTTCAAAAACCTCCCACATTTCATTCATCGGCCTAGGACGGTCAAAATGCCGCCTCGGCGGCTCCGAGGCGAGAGCGCCGGCCTACGGATCCCCATGCGGCGGGTTCGAATCCCGGCCGAGGTGCCCGCAATCTGACGGAGGCTTATTGTGGAGAAGGCGCCGAGTACCCGAGCTTTCGGTTGCACGTCAAAAGATCCCCAGGTGGTCCAAATTAATCCCCAGTCCTCCGCTGGGGCGTGCCAGATGCCCGTCGTTGGTTTGGCACGTAAAACCACAAATTTGAAATTTGAAATTAGGACGGTCAAAATCGGACAAAGCAACCTTAAGGTAGTCTAAAATTTCAACGTCACTTGCAGGCTCAAAGTTTCTTAAAAACTTTTCCGGTTGTTTTTTCGATGGCTCATCCACGGACTAGGTCATGATCTGATAGCCCGTTTCATACAGAAACATAATAGTTCGAAATCTCTTTGCTTACAAATACCAGGTTCAGGGTCAACTGTTTTGCCATGTCTAGTACTTTGACCAACAACTTGAGTAAAATCAAAATTGGAAGCATATTCCAAAAGAACAGAAAGTCCCACGTCGCTAACTCCTGTTGATAATTCATCCAGCGAATCCCTGGCAGGTTAAAATCGCCTGCTATTATCACGTTTGGTCCGTGTTTTATATTAGTTTCAACGTAATTGTAGACCTTTCCATGAACGATATGTGTGCACCAGGTGGACAATAAACGGCAGCAATAGTAATAAAGTTGTTATACCATTTCAACTGACAAAAAAGGCTTCCATGCCCAGGTATTTGATTCAACAAAGGGTTACATTCAATGTGATACTTAACAAGAATTTCCACTCCCCCGTCACGCGATCCTCGGTTTTTTCGAAATATTTTATAATCGGGTGGGGTAATCTCGCTATCCTCTATATTGCTGTGTAACTAAGTCTCAGTGACAACAAAAACGTACATGCATACGTATTATGATATTGCTTGCGGAGATTAGAGAACTAATTTTGACTTCTGTATTTAATAAATTTTGAATTGGTGCTTGTTTTCGTGAAAGTGGGTTCCTTTTTTGAAGTGTTAAAGCTGCCCAGAGGAGATTTCTCACATCGCCTAGACATGGCAATACTCACTCTGATGGCTCTAAGCATCCCAGAAATCTCTAAATCCTTACGATACGCAGCCGAATTCCCTATTCGCAACTCCAACGCCCTATAGGTGGCGCGGCGGTTTGTTTTGTTTCGGGGAGGCCCCCGCCCCGCCCCCCCCCCCCCCCCCCCCCCCCCGAAACAAAATCCTGGCTACGTGCCTGGTTGCCGTGCTCACAGTAGCCAAAGGTAGCCTGCGGTAACGCCAGGCTAAAACTGCGTGTTTAGGGGTTTTATTTATTGCCCTTTGAAAAATAAACATTTTAATATACCGAACATTTTTTGTACCGTGTTATTTGTAACGTTGCGGCCTTTCTCGCCAGAACTGCCCATTCTAAGCTCTCGTCATGAACGGCTGGCTAACATAGACGCGCTTAAAATGCTTCGAATATTTGTTTATTTGCTTTGTAATTACCTTAACGCAAGTACGCGTAATCTGTGTCTTAAAAGTGCTTGGAATGAATGGTCATGTTTCTAGTAACTGACTTAAAACGCGAACCGATTCCCGATTTGTATTGCTCGACATACCGTTGCGCGTCCAGATTTCTCCTACTTAGTGGAGACAATAGACTTTTCGTAGACTGTACGCTAGAGCTCTACATTACTAGCAGGAGCGTTTGCCGTCACGTTGAGCACAGATTGAGCTGGCAGCCCTGCACAAGACCAGAAATCCGCAGCGCGTGCGATATACGAAAAGGTCCTAATGAAATTAGACATCCCGGTCCTTCGCGCAACGCTGTTGCAAGGCGGAGCACAATAATTCCTATTTTAACGCGCTCACTTTTTTCGTTAAAGCGGCTTCACGCATCGAGGCCGACAGTCCCTGCCACCGTTTCCGCGCCGCCGCCGCCGCCGCTGCCGTCCCCGCTCCTCCGGTTCTCCGTTCGTCCGCGAGAGGGCGAGCGGCGGGCTGGAGTTGCGAATTAAAAAAGCAATCAAAGATCCCAACAAACCATGGTCATCTCCGGCGATGGGAGTAGCATGTTCCGAAACAAGGACCACTGTCAGCCGTTGGATCCTCGCGCCTCCGACCGGAGGAAACCGCGGAGTGATATCTTGAATATCACTCCGCGGTTTCTTTACCCATACGCGGACTACGCGCGGCTCTTTGCCCATACAGCGCGGACTACGATTCAATCCAGTGAGCGGACGCTCGAGAGCTGACGACCAAACACATCACTCCTGCAAAAGACTAAAAAAAAAAAAAAAAAAAAGCGTAGTGCGCGGTTTTTGAGACGATTATTTCAGTATTATGTTCCCTCTCCGCGAAAACATTTCTCGACTACTCTTACTTGCTTTTATCATCTACAAAAGCATACAAATGTTGTAATAACAGCGTTTGCAATCTCAAAGAAATGTTGCGTTTTCATTGGTCACATGTCGTCCTGGCTGCCGGACAATGCTTCTCCTATCGCCGGAGATGACCTCGGTGTGTTCGGTCTTTGATAGCTTTTCTAATAGGAAATCGACCGCGCATCGTTATGATTTATGTATTTCTAGGATCCTTCGAGCCCGCAGATTGAGTTATCGTCATATTTACGCGATCTCCGGAACCTCCTCAGGGCACCTTTATCAACTATATCAGTATATTACAATAAGAGAGGCAGTAAAACATCATCGTTTTTTTAAGTGTTTTTTTTTTTATATGCGGCAGGAACATAAACAGTAATTACAAAAAATAAGATATAAACACATTCGGTTCAATGAGCTGTCAGCTAATGTCAACCGTTAGATAAACACAGCCAATGAAGAACCACGTGAACGAGCGGTAAAAATTGTTAGTACAAAAGGGGTGGAAAAAAAGACGGCTCGTGCAGCCAGTTATCGCGCGACCATATTTTGGCCCGATTGGTTGCTTCAGAGTTAGCCGAGTGCTAATTCCACGTGCTCCGAGTTAGCGCACACCTGCTCGGAGAAGGTGGAGCGAGAGCTCGCGCTGCAGAACCCAGGAATCCTGGGTTCAATCCCCACCCCTGCCCGTTTCGATCTGGATGAGCATCGTACCGGCGTGCGGTCGTGTATCACTACTGCGGGACTCCGTCGATTCTTTGGTAGACTTCGATTTGGCTGGAAATTTGCAGACCGCATCAATAACCCTTCTCAAATGATAACCAAAATATTAAAAAAAAATTTTTTTTTTTTCATGAAGTTATTGAATTTTTAAGTTACGCCGGACGCGAGGGTTCTCGGAGGCGACTCTCTACTGGCAACAATGAAAAATTCCTACTTTTCCCTACCCGCGTACGTCACAAATGTGCAGACGGACGAGCGACCCAGGCAGCCGCGAAGTGGCTTTCCGGACGCCAGCGATCGAGATAATTTTTTCGCAGCTTCAAGGTTGAAAGTTTCTTTGCAATGGGTAGCAATCTGTGCTCCGCGATAGATTGTAGAAACAGTGCTGGAAAAAAAGCTTCTTTTCTTACCCTTGTTTTCGTGGGAGAAAAAAAGAAAGCGTTGCCCGGCAGCAATGGAGGCCAGCCACGTCAAAGTGCTTTTGCGCGAGCTGTGTGCCGAGAGAACTAGTGTCACGTGAAACGTTTTCACTTTTGCTCAGAATACTTTATAGCCGCGTGCTGCGAGTTGAGTATCCTTCAGCAGCTGGAACAGCTTCAAGAGCGGCAAGCGCAAATTCAAGCCAGCTGTGACCATTACGACATCCGTCCAAAGAAGAACGCTAATAATGAACAAAATGTAAGGGCGCAGCGAGCTGGTGTACATTGCACATGGTTGAGAAAAACCCGAGACTGCGGGTAAACGACACGACACTAAAAAGTCTTAGTGTCGTGTCGTTTACCCGCAGTCTCGGGGTTTTCTCAACCATGTGCAACGCTAATAATATTGAGAAATATAGTACACAATCTAGCACTATAGTCGACATTTTGCACAGTCACATTTGTTATTCACAATTGGTTCAGTGATTTTTTTTTTAAATCTTTTATAAACACTGTATTTGTTTCGGACTTCGAATCTAGCTCGGGCTACTCTCGAAGTTCCACTCACGCGGCCGATATGTTGAAGACGAGAAGTGAGACGTCTAAACAAAGTTCAAGTCTGAATTTAGACATGACTTTCGACATATTGCTATTCCTGTCTGATATTACAGAGGTTTATGGAGCAGGTGTTGAGCTCCATTAATATACGATAGAGCCTTGCCTGGTTTGTCAAATGGTTGGCGTGCAGTATTCTCTGCAGAAGAAGTGATGAAACGTCTTTAAATTATTCCATTGCGGAGAAATTTTATATAAGGCTGAAAAGTTGTTTTTTAAACCATGAAAATATTAATGTCGTTGAGGGGAGGCATGCAAATTTACAGCTGATGGAAACTGTGCTAAACCAACTTAATTAAAAAAAAAATCTTATATAGAATTACCCCCTTCCCATGTGCTCTCGTGGATGGGTTTGAACGCGTTGCATTCTACTTCAAAACTAAAAAGAAAAAAAAGGGGTACACATTTTTTTAGTAACTGTTTAACTTATTTTGAATTAAAAGATTTATGGTAGCTTTCTGTACCTCACGCGCTATTGTATCTTCGAGCAAATATTCTTTATTTGGAGATAAACAGTGTATTTATGTATTTTATACTAATTCCATTGCACCTTGATGTTTGGCTGGGTGGTTGCGAAGTTCTTTTAATCTTCATTTTAACGCGATCTTCATGAATAGTAACCTGCCATCTGATCTACACGAATGCAGTTCATTCCATTCTATACATTTTATTGTTTACGAGAATCACAGTCTACATGTCTTAGGTCCCAGCCCAGCACGCACATGTTCAGTCGCTTTGGAAGGCGAGCAATGTACGCACCACACGCACGAACGCTGAAAATGGCATCGACCAGAAGCGCTTTCCAGAAATAGTCTACAGATCTTTTGCTAAATTACTTAAGCACCAAGGAGCATATTCATGCCACATGAGTAGTTACACGTGCTGACGCCTGCAACAGTAACTTTTCAAAAGAAAATCTAAAACAAATGGCACGTTCCTTCAGGTCATACGAGTGTGTGGGGCATCTGTACCCACATTCCGAGCATTTTCCGCGGTGCTTTGGCAATTCGTAAAAAAATGTATTGCGTGACTCTTCGACCTTTCTTCGCCAGCCATCTTCTAATAAAAAGAGAACGGATTTACTAAGGATATCACGAAACTAGCGAGCCGCAAAAATGGTTTCATGAAAATTCCAATTGCTCCCGTTTTTTTACTTTCTTATAGTTATGCACGTAGGCCAAGGCCATGCTTTGTGCAAATATATATAATTATCAACTTCAAACGCACGAACGCCCAGGTTTTCTTGCTGTTAGACGCAAGAAAGGCGGACGCGGCGTGCCCGATTGCCGGCCGCGCGCCTCGCTACACACAAGTGACGTCACGCTTGGGCGGCGGGGAAAACTGGGGAAAAACTAGGGAGAATGATGTTTCGGTTTCGGCAGCGAACAAAATATCACTTTTTTTAATTAACTGGAGTGAATCTGGGAGAACGAGATAGCATTTCGAAATCAGGAAGCCATCCGCATTCAGATTATGCCTTTGAATTAGGTAGCTCGAAAAGTCGGCGGAGTTCCCTTTTTAAAGACTCCAGGCTAGCTGTTGTTCCGCACAGGCTAAATTGCTCATCTACAGCTGGGAGACAAGTTGCCTGTTGAGGCAGACTAAGTTCTCGGCTGTATAAACATACACACACCCAATATTTTTGAAAACTTTAGTATGTAGCCAGAGTGACATGGGGTAAAAGCCGCAGACAAAACAACAAAAGTTCAAAGAGCCGCAGGAAAAAAAAACAGTGCTTTCCAAAGGGGACAAGTATCATTGTTGACTACAACAAATAACACAAAGCAGCAGAATGTTACTTTAACCGCTAAGCAAAAATGAATGCTTCGGCTGTTTCGCTAGCCAGACACTGCCCCTGACGCCCGTTATGCGTATACGGTTCGAAATTATTTGTAGAACAATAAAGGAAACAGTGTCACTGGACACATCAATGTGTCAAAGAGCAGTCCAGCTGTATGTTCGTAGTGTAGTACAAAGCTGTCAAGACTGTGAGCTTTTTTTTTAAACGAAATCTAGGTCTCTTTTTGTCTTTGGGAGACAGGAGGGGAAGGGGGGCATGTTCACCCGAAAGCCGCGAGCCGCACTTGGGCCCGCGATGAGCTGCATGGGGCTCGCGAGCCGCAGTTTGGCTCCCCCGGTATATAGCGTGCTCTAATTATACAGGGATTGCATATTCTGTTTCAATAAGAAAAAAGAAAGTCTCGTCTTAGGCCTATTAGTGGACTTCACAAAAGCCTTAGATTAAGTTAATCGCGAATTTCGTATACAATTCCGAGGACACCTAAGCACTTCTTATGAGTGGTGAATTTCTGGAAGGGGGGGGGGGGGGGGGGGGGTCAGGTGTTGGTCAGCGCACCATATGTTTCGGACCCCCCCCCCCTTCCCCCGTTTCCACGCCCTAAATTTGTACACACGCAGAAATCAAGAGTCAGGACATCCGGACCCCCCTCTAAATCCGCCCCTGGGTGTAGTGGCGTGGATGGCCACGTTTCGCTACTGCCGAGAGAGCGCGCGCTCTCGTTAACCGGAGCCCCCCCCCCTCTCCGGCAACGCCTGCCATGAGGGCGGCGGCCGAGCGCGCGCTCTCGTGATTCGTGAAGCGGCTGACAAAGAAGAAATCTCTATCTTTGGGCTGGCGGAGACTCATCTACGAGGAAAAGAAGGTCCACCCATTTTCCCAGGTCTGGTTTGGGAGGGCTGTAACAGGCAAGGTGAAATGAGGAAAGGAGGTGGAGTCGGAGTCCTCTTCCGAGACAATGAACAATGGTCCAGAACAAAAGTGGAGTGCCGTGAACATATGTGGATGAGGGGCACAGTGAAGGGAACACCTCTAGCAGTTGCAGTGGTGTACTGGTGGACAGGGAAAGGATTGAAGGAGACAAACAAAGAAATGGCCAAGTGCTTGAATGAAGACGTTCAGGAGATGAGGAACCATGGAGATGACATAATTCTCATGGGGGACTTTAACGCACATATTGAGGAATTGGACGGTAGGAGGGATGGAAACGGCCAGTACCTACTTGACTTGATAGAGACCAATGACTTGGTACTTGGAAACACACTGAGCACATGTGAGGGAAAGTACACCTGGGTATCCGGAGACCGAAAGTCATGCATCGACTACGTCCTCATGTCCCCGATGATAAGTAGAAAACTGGTCAGGGTTACCATCGACGAGGAGGGTGCGGTCAGTGTTGGCAGCGACCACAACAGAATCTTGGCTATCTTCGGAGGACCGAGGACCACAGGCGCTACACGTAACTTGCCAAGGGAGCGAGCTCTACGAGAGAACGAGACTGAAGAGATTGCCCGTAAGCTAGAAAAGATGGCAAACAGATACATGACCTATGAGAGCATTGTGAATTGCATTAGCATAGAAATTAAGAAGATGAAGATCGGCAAGGGCATGTCAACGAGGAGGGAATTAAAAAGCTGGTGGCACCTGGAAATCAGACAAGCCATCAACATTCGCCAAGAGGCCTGCAGGTGTCATCGGGCAGCGAGAGAAAGGAAAGTGAAAGAGAAACTTTGGGAGAAGTACAGAGAAACCAAGCTGAAGTGCAAACAAGTGGTCCAAAGGAGAAGAAGGGCAGTGGGGAGGCATACACTGCAGGACTTAAAGCAAAGCGGAAGAGCAGCACCCAGGAAATTCTGGAGGCAAGTGAAACGCCTAGGAAGGCCAACGACAACAATACAACACCTGAAGAGTCCACTGACCCTGGAAATCGTCAAGGACGAGGAGTGTCTCAGCTTGGTGTCACAGACTGTGGCCAAACTGCTCCAAGAGGAGGCACACCTAGGGGACCCACGATATGAAACGACAGCTAGCACAGGAGGGTCAGCACAAAGGCAGAGCAACACCACGGGGGAAGGGACCCCGGAAGACTCTGACTTGCTGGAAGAACCATCGAAAGTGGAAATGCACAGAGTCCTTCAGAACATGCAAGCGGGCACAGCCATGGGGCCGGACAGGGTGCCGATGAGCGTCTTGAAGAAATTGGGACCCAAGATGAAGGAAGCCCTCCAAGGTGCACTTGGAGATGTCCTACACGGCAGAGACATACCTAAGGATTGGAGACACGGGAGAGTGAAGCTCATATATAATGGAACGGGAGAGAAGACAGACCTGACAAACTACCGGCCCATTACTGTGACCTCCACAATGTACAGGGTCGGCATGCAAGTCATAAGACGCAGACTGCAAGGCTGGGCGGAGCAGAAACATGTACTGGGCGAGCTCCAGAACGGCTTCAGGAGTGGCCGACAGCTGGAGGACAACCTGTATGTGCTGACCCAAGCAATTGAGATTGTACAACAGGAGGGGAGACACCTATGGGCGGCTTTCTTGGACATTGAAAAGGCCTATGATTCAATCTCCCACTCAAGGCTCTGGTGGGAACTGACACAGATTGGAGTGCCAGGTTCAGGGCTTGAGCTCCTCCAGGAGCTGTACAGGGACACAACGGTTGTGGTGGAATGGGAGGGCATGAACACGCAACCCATCCCAGTGACAAGAGGCTTGCGACAAGGATGCCCCCTTTCCCCTCTCCTGTTTATGTTATATATGTCTAGATGGGAGGCAGAACTGGAAGAGTGTGGGAGAGGCCTCAACCTGTCTTACATGGAAAATGGGCAAATGGTGAGACAGCATCTTCCAGGACTATTTTATGCGGATGATCTGGTGCTGACAGCGGGCACCTGTGAAGAGATGCAACAGCTGCTGGACATATGCACAAAACAAGGGGACAGACTGGGCCTAAAGTTCAGCTCCCGTAAGTGCGAAGTGCTGAAGTGGGGGCCTACAGAGAATGTAGAGGGGGTTTTGGACACACCGCTTGTACTGCAGGGGGAGGCTGTGCAGTGTGGCACGGAATACAAGTACTTGGGTGTACACCTGTCCACGGGTAGGAACCAGTGTTGCGGAGTTGCCACTCCGGAGTTGGTATGATTCCGGAATCACTCCGCATTTTCGCGACCCCGGAATGGAATGGGAATGGATCGAATGGCGGCAGCGTTGAAGGGAATGGAATGGGAATGGAATTAGGTGCCTTTTGCCCGGAATGGAATGGGAATGGAATGGGCCCGGTTCTTTATTTTTTTATTATTTATTTATTATATATATATATATATTTTTTTTTTTTTTTTGGGGGGGGGGGGTGGTTACGTTTAGCTATACCGAGCCAGTCAGCGAGTCAGTTGTTCAGAAATTAAGTGAATACAAAAAATAAGCGTCAAAGCAAAGAGCAGAGGGGGAAGTGGTGGCGGTGGTGCCTTTCACGGATGCGCTGGCGACGGGCTTCACTGGTGTTACACGAGAGCGAAACAAGAAACCAAGCCCCAAGCAAAAGAAACGAAGGGTGCGGCAAAGTAAGCCGCCATGCACGGCCCTTCGTCATTCTTCTTGTCTTGCTTTTTTTTTTTATTTGCAACGGCATGGAGAAAGCACGCGCGCGCAAAGACTGAGATCTGGGAGCGGGGGGCGGCTCATAACTCGCAGAGCTCTGATAACTCGCTGACTCGCACGCCGCCGAAAGATGATCAGTTATTGTTTTCTTATAGTTCGAGGAGCGTTGTTTAGCAGGTGGCCAACCCTGCTGCATTCCACGTTCATTCGCGCGCACTCCTTTGAAGTGCGAAATCTGGGTTTGCTTCGGCATTAAAACAAAGCGAGATTCACTTCTCTCCTCTCCTCTTGCGCTTTGCTCCGACGCTTGTTTTTTTTTTTTTTTTTTACTGCATTTTTACGTGTAAGTCCGCCTTTTACTTGGTCTTCGTTCTGATGCTTGTTTTCTGTGTTATATGTTTTACATTCAGGTGGGTTAGGGTTACAAGCAAGCTAGCGAATCCACCTCTTTAGAAATCATGGTTCCAGAGTTTCTGGTATGAAAACACATGCTCGCGTTCCATGGATTCACGAGCGACCATGGCATGCTTTCTAGCGAGATCTCGTGGGAGCGCTCGTGGTGTGCACGCGCGTTCTCTGCCCAAAAATCTCGAACCGGTGACTTCGTAAAAAGGTGGATTTCCGCTCATTTTCTTTGAATTTAGTTTCTGCATACTTTGTTTCACCTTGCGATGGACCGCTGCGGACGCTACGAGTCACCCCAGGCAATCCCCGTGAGCTTAGTAAAATCAGTGCTTTTTTGAGGCATTTTGCATTTTTTTCTGCAAGTGTCTATACGTTTGATAAGGTCAGCTTTCAGCGGCTTATACCGGCAACACAACAGGGTTGTTCAGTATCGTATTTCAGCAATACATTTCATAAAAAACAAGATACATGCCCGAACGACTTTTTTCCCCTTTTTTATTTCGGAGGGCATTAGGGTCAAGGAGATGTTGATGCATTGTTACTATGCTGAGCAAGGTTCCTTCCGATTTTCCAAATTATTTTTCTCTTCTGAGAAATGTTGCGTAGTCGGGACTCGAAACAGGTAGCGTGCCAGGATTTGAGTCGGAGCATCTTCTACCGCAGGTCCCGAGGTAGGGATTTCATGAGTTAAGTGCGAAACACGTGTACGACGAAACCGTCCGATCCGACGTCCGATCAGGCAATACGACGGTCGGAGGCGAGGGTTTTCAACGCTCTCCGGTGCTACGAAAACGCTCGCCCCCGAAGGTCATTCCGGCAGTCCGCACGTCGGATCGGACGGTTTCCGAGTACGACCGAGGGAGACCAGACCGATTTTTAAGCCTCTTGCGACGTCTTAGGACCGGATGCGCTGCTGCGGAGCTGGTCCTAAGACATCGCAAGAGGCTTAAAACTGGTCTGGTCTTTCTCAATCTTACTCGGTTGCATATGTGTGAACGGCGCTTCATTGTTTACTGGCATCCAATGCCCGCTGCTAGTTAGTTAAAGTCTCGAGAAACAGGAAATCAAAGGAAGTGTTGCTTGGCCTGTGGCCGAGTAGGTGAGTCACAGTCCGTTGCAACACCACTCTGGCGGTGGTTGACTTGAAATAGTAGGATGACTGACGCAGCGAAGTTCAACACATATCCGAATGCGTCTGCGCCTGTAATATTGCACTGCTCAAGGGTACGTCATCAGTCGACGTGAACGTGACCCGCTGCTCTGGTGATCCGATAACCAGGAAGGAGGCCAGACTTGGCCTCGCTGTGCCAACCCAGACTTCGTACACCTGCGACTCGTCTCAAGCGCGCTGTTTTTCGGACAGCTCGCACCTGTGCCGGCCATCTCAGGTCGCAATCCACGAGGTCTCTGTTTGGATGATGCTAGGCGAAACTTGAGAACTGCCATTCATGCGTTGGAGGCGGAGGGTCGGCAGGAAGGACCGTCACAACAGTGATGCAACCGTATCGATTTTTCAACCGTAACAGAAGATAAGTCATGTGCTCCAGGATGCTTCAGGTGGTCCACTATTCTCAAAAATTCCAAATGCAACTGCCTGCACAATCTTCAACGAGGTCACCTACAACGAAAGTATGTATTGTCCTTCCATACAGCAGCGTGGGTAAAATTTCATGTTCAAGGCAACAACTACATATACAAGAATACTAGTTCCTTCCACCGTGACGTCATGTGATCAGTGTTGACAGGGGCGCCCTTTTTGGACAGGGGGGTGGTGATGTTATGATAGAATGTATTTAGAGGTCGAAGTCTTTCGCATCACTCGTCAGACAGACAGGATGCCAGGGAAGGAAAAGCGGTCAATCCTTGATGGAACGTTTTTTTGAACCCATTGAAGGCTCCTTTCCGTCCGGAACCACTACCTTCAAGGCGAAGTGCCAAGCCTGCGGAATAATTCTTTTGGGATAAAATAAAAACTTCCACTTTACACTTCACGCTTCATCTTAGTTGGCGTCTCAAAGAAATTTGAAAAATGTATTTCATTATCAGTATTTGTATTTCTGCCCTCCCTAATATGCATTCCTGTATTTGTATTTCCAAAAACTGTTTGCCTCTTTTTAAAATGTATTTCCGATACGTATCGCGATACATTCTTACAGATATATTTGAGTATCAGTATTTTAGGTACTACTTTCATGTATCCCAGTATTTGTATTTCCAAATACATTTTTGAGTATTTCTGCCCAACCCTGCAACACAATGTAGCTGTCAAGTGCCAATTTTTACGTTTAGGAATTAGATGAATGGAATGGAACGATTCAGCCATTCGAGGAGTGGGAATGGGCCCAATGTCCCCATTCCTAGGAGTTGAAAGGAATTGAATTATCGAAATCTCTAATTCCCGGAATGGAATTGGAATGGAATGGGGGTACCCATTCCGCAACACTGGTAGGAACTACATCCAAGCACACGAATCGGCTGTCCGGGCAAAGGCCATGAGGGGAAAGGGAGTGCTGGCAGCAACGTCCATGTGGGCTTTCGACCGCTACGAGGTTGCTCGTAGCCTGTGGAAGATGGTGATGGTGCCCGGACTGACGTTCGCGAATCGGGTGCTGTGCACGTCGTCCCAGACTCGGGAGTTCCTAGAGGTTCGACAGCGGGAGGCGGGGCAGATGGCACTCGGGGCACACAGGGGGACTCCAAACGAAGGGGTGCAGGGGGACCTCGGGTGGTCTGCCTTTGAGTCGAGGGAAGCGGTGGCTAAGCTGGCTTACGAGAGGCGTCTGTGCGGCCTCGGAGAGGAGCGATGGGCCAGGAGGGTGTTTAAGTACTTCGTGTACAGGAGTGTAAACACGCGCCTGACCAAGCGGGTGGCCAGGCTCGCGGGGAAGTATGAGGTACCACTGACCCTGCTGGACGGCTGGCCGCTCCGAGAGGGAGTTAGGGGCCTCAAGAAGCACGTGCAGCAGGTCGAGACGCGAAGGTGGACGGAGTCGGCCACACGAAAATCATCAATGACTGTGTACGCGGCCTCGAAGCTGGCGATCGAGCGGGAGCAGCTGTACGATGACTCCAGGGGCAGCAGCTTGCTTTTCGAGGCACGCACGGGAACCCTCAAGACTAGGCTGTGGAGATCGCGATATGACACTGGGGCCCCAATCGCCTGCGTCGCCTGCGGAGCAGCAGAGGAGACAACCGAACATCTGGTGCTGCAGTGCGGGGCCCTCAGCCCGTGCCCCCAGGTGAACCATCTGCCGGACGCGCTGGGCTTCCGGACGGCGGAGCGGGGAGATGACGGCGAGGAACACGTCGAGACCACCAAGCGCCGACTAGAGCAGTGGTGGGAGATTTCCTGGCGGCTGTGGAAGAGGGAGAGGCGAGCTGGGCCGGACGTGCAAGCACAAGCCGGACAACCGATTTTTTCCACCCAAGTCGACCTGGCCCACACCGTGGACCCGACCGAAGTTCCAACTAGAGGTGTCGCGAACCGGCCGAGGTTCGAGTTCGACCAGGTTCGACTTTTTCGAACTTTTAGTGGAAAGTTCGACGAACCTTGTATTGAGGTTCGACTCGTGTGCGCATGCGCGACAGGCTGGCCAGTTGGCTTCGGATTGGATGGTGATGGCTAAGGGATGAATTAAGGACAGCACCGGTTGGTTATTTAAGTTAATACAGTAAAAGAAAATTAAGTTATTAACTTCTTCAGTGATCAAAATTAGTTTCTTTTAATTGCAGCTGTTCATAAAATTAAAATAACCCTTTGCATAAAACAAAATTCTCCAAACCGAGACATGCTTGTATCAAAAACTGGCCACACTGTCCACAAAGTCGAACCGGTCGAATCTGGTGAAAAGTTCGAAGGTTCGTCGAACCGGTTTGACACAGTCGAACCCCGAAAGTTCGACCTAAAAATCTGGTTCGACAAAAGTTCGCGACACCCCTAATTCCAACAGAACAAGAACTCGGCTAGTCTTGGCTGGAAACCAGGCTGAGCAAGCCTTTTTTTGGCAGGCCATCGCCGGAATTTCCGGCGAGCGGCCACCCGTTACAAAGGGGACGCCACTAAATCCAAATCCAAATCCAAAGCCAGGGGCTTCCTATTGGGGAGGACGAGCGACCGTGACGCCCCAAGCGGTTAACCTTAGAACTACACGGATGTGGACAACAAATACAATGACTCAGCGCTCGGCCGACATAACCAAATGCGGCGTCAGCGTTCGGCTGGAGTTTGTGTTCTCCGGTGAGGGGGAGGAGGGGCTCTTTCGTTTCCACTCCAGCCTGCATGAACAATGCAGCATGCACTGTGCCCAGTCAGCACAAAAGCCGAAGTGGGTCAAGCTCGCATTCTCCGACGACTGCTTTCGGGATAGATCCGGCACTTATTGTCACTTTGTCGATTGTTAGTATTTTTACATTACACTGTGCCCCGCGCTCTATTGTAGAAGATGACATGGACATGCTCATTAGGCCTGTGCACAGGCCTTGTGTTGAGTAAACACCGAGGTGTGGGGAAGCAAACGGGTCAGAGCGCCCCCTATAGTTCGATCTCCTGCCCAATAGGAGCCGTTTTGCTCAGCCAATATACCATTTGCTATATTACCCGCAGTGGCGTCACAAGGAGGGTGCGGCGGGGGCGGACCGCCCCGGGTGCAGCGCTCCGGGGGGTGTCGCGACGGGCTACGAGCGGAGGGGAGGGGGGGGGGGGGGGGGGGGGTGTCCCCGCGGGCCACCGCTGACCATAGTGGCGCCACTGATATTACCCAAGCCTCAAGGAGAATGCAGGGATTGGTGTTCCACGCGCACGCCTTCTCCGTATAAAATATTCGAAGTAAATAACCAAAATAAAGCGTTGACGAATGCGCGTGCAAGGTGCCATTTGTTTTAGGTATTTGCTTTAGAAAAGTTACTACTGCTGAGGCCAGCGCGTGCGGCGCGTGGAACACTAATCCCTGCATTCTCCTTGATGCTTGGGTAGTATAGCAATAGGAAGTATTCACTGGCGGCCATGGTTGTGTGCGTGACTGCTGAGCGCGTGCTGATGGCTAGCTTTCACGGTTCTTTTGCAACGTGCATTCCGCACCATCAAGATTGCCGGTCGGCTCGTTCTGAGCATGCGCTCTAGACAGCACCCACGGATATGGCGTCCAGTGAATACTTCTTATAGGTCTATTGGAAAATAGGCATTTCTTTCACTTTTTTTTTTTTTTTTTTTTTGCGGTTACGGATGCGGCTGGCTACGCTTCATAGGAGAGTTAATGCTTTCGCATTAATAACTAGAGCCTTACGGTATTCAGGATAGCCGCGTCCCTTCTTGGATCTTATTTACAATTTTATAGCCAATTTGTCAGCATAAGGGGTAGTGCAACAATTTTAACGTTGAAATAGATTGCAGTTCGCATTTTTTTTTACTTTTTATTTAGGCGCAAGTGAGAAAAAACGCGCCACCTTCAACCGGAAAACTGCCATTCCGCTGTGTAATCGGAAAGAAAAAAAGTAATTATTTGCTGATCTGAAGCCGCGTGTGGCAGTTATGGGAACTACGACGGTGGCACGTCACTGGGGGAGAATTATGGTGGGAGGCGAGAGAAAAAAGAATAAAAATAATGTGTCTCAGTCTGCTCCAGCGTTAGCATTGCAGACTTAACCCAATTGAAGGTAAAATAAATAGGGGTATGACCCAAACGGTATAATTTTTCGTAAAAAAAAACAATTTGTGAAAAAAAAGTAGTAATATCTATGGAAACCTCTTCAGGGGACCGGCCCAGCCCAACCAGCGGCTTTTATTTAATTCTAATCAAATTCTTCCGCTCTCTTCTTGTTCTTCATTTCTTGACTTAGTGATAATAATAATAATAATAATTTGTTTATTTAATGTGCCCAAAAACAACCACGCGGGTCTTCACATTGGCGCACACAAGACAAAAAGAAGAAACACAGCACACGCACAGCTTCAATGTACAAATTAGCATGACTACAAATAGGTTGCACACTTCACACAAAATGTAATAGAGTTTCAACTTTCAACTAGACTTGCCAAGTTCCGGCGAAAAACTGGGAGATCTGTGAAGATGTCCAAAGTAGAGGATGCGATTGTATTAAATGAAATTTGCATACGGGACAGTGGTGAGAGTTTAGACATGAATTGAACATAAAAGACAGTAAAATTTCTGGTAACGCGACAAGGAACATGAAAATCGACAGAATTCAGAAGTTGATTAGCATCAGTCCAACCATTTACCACCCTGTGTAAAAAAATCAGATCACGCTCGAATCTTCTATTTGACAAAGACTTAAGTAAAACGCTCTTAAGAAGAAATTCATAATCATAATAAAAGCGACGCTGAAAGTGTCTATCATACAAAATGCGTATCATTCTTTTTTGCACTGATTCAATACTTAAAGACTGTGTACTTGTTAGAGAATTCCAAACAACACAGGCAAATTCAAGCCGTGAACGAACTAAAGCACAAAATAAACGAATAATACAAGCAGGGCGTCTGAACTTTTGAGTTATACGAGATATGATACCAAGAGTTTGCATCGCACGGCCAACAATAAAAGAAACATGAGCATTGAATGACAACGTGCTATCAAGGCACACACCAAGATCTTTCATCACAGTCACGCGTTCGATTGGAGTTCCTCCCAAACAGTAAGTAAAATGCATAACAGTGTGTCGTCTGCTCAAAGAAAGAACCTTAGTTTTGGTAGGATTTAGGAGCAAATTATTCGCCAAAGACCATTGCAGTATATTATTCACTTCGTGCTGAAGAGCATTACAATCAAGAGGAGTAGCAACGCGCATAAAAATCTTAATATCATCCGCAAAGAGTAGGAGCTCAGCTTTTTTTACACATGAGGCTATATCATTAACAAATATCAGAAACAGAAGAGGCCCCAGAATAGACCCCTGGGGGACACCGGAAGTTGAGTAAAATAGTTTAGAAGGGACACTAGAAATTCGAACATGATTCGTACGACATGACAAGTAGCTTTGAAACCAGCGAAGTAGTTCAGAACAACAACCGTATAACGATAATTTGTGGAGCAATAACTCATGATCAACTTTATCGAATGCTTTGGACATATCAAAATAAATAGCATCTACCTGTCCCCTGTTCGTAATGATTGGTGCAGCGAAATGTAAAAAGGAGCACAAGTTGGTTTCAACTGACCGTCCCGTAATGAACCCGTGCTGTGAAGTCGTTAATTTTTGATGAAAGTAATGAGTTATTCGTTTATGAATAACTTTCTCAAACACCTTAGAAAACCCGCACAATAAAGAAACTGGCCTATAATTACTGACAACCGATGAATCGCCCCCCTTTAATATTGGCACGACAACCGCTTTCTTCCATAACGATGGGAACAAACCAGAGCGAAGTGACAAGTTGAAAATGTGTTTTAAAATCGGTGCGAACAAGTCACCACAACCTTTGATTATAAAGCTCGGAATACAATCTACTCCAGTAGATAACTTCGGTTTAAGGTTTCTGATACCTTCCTCAATTTCATCCGTATCTACTCTGAAGCCCGATAAAACATCCTGGCAGTTTACTTTCATGTCAATAGGCTGAATAGTTGGCTGACCAACTGTGTAGCATTGACTAAAATAGTCTGCAAAACGGTCTGCCACCTCTGGTGGGGACGAAAAATACTTAGTGTTTCCAGTAGAACAATCCCGCAGTGAAATTTCATGTGCATTGTTACGAGTGTGCTTCTTTGCAAACTTCCAGAAAATTTCGGGGTGGCGGTTCAGACTGCGCTCGACATCATCAAGATGTAACTGTTTATCGCGCGAGTACAATTTTTTGACGAGAGAGCGATAAATACTAAATTGAGTGTACCAGAAGTTAGAGCCTGTTTTTTTGAAAATTCTATGAAAATGATCTTTTTTCTTAAGGCACATTTTTAAATCATTGGAAAACCAATCCGGGTAATTAGAAACCTGAGAATTCCGTTTTGGAACAAAAATGCTAATCGCGTCTTGCACAACTGACGTAAACGCTTCTGTTGCGAGATTAGTGTCATCCATTGCAAGAACAGCGCTCCAGTTATAATTATGAAGGTGTTTATACATTCCCAAATAATCTCCTTTGCGGTAACAGTAGGCGGAGGGTCTGTTCAATGCTTGCAACTTTCTTGGCAGCCGTATTTGAACATTGAGAGGTGGATGATATACATCCATTTGTACTAGAGGGTTCGAAACAGTACTGATTGATTCGATTGGAATATTTGATAACACTAAGTCAAGAACATTGCCAGCGGAGTTTTCGAAACTGTTAAGCTGATTAAGCCCACAAAAATGAATAAAAGATAACAACCCAGCTGCCTTATTTGACGTGATTAAGTTGCCACCGTTTATAACGTCCAATGACCAATCTATTTCCGGAAGGTTAAAATCCCCGTACATTTGAACTCTGTACCTATCGAAGTTTACTTGTTGTTCCAGCGTTTCAAGGTGTTCAATAAAAATTGAAGGATCGCATAGTGGTGGAAAATAGTAGTTCCCAATAAGGTAATTAAAGCCATCGGCAGTTTTAATTTCTACCCATAAGCATTCAGAGTACGATTCTAGGTCGAACCTTCGATGTGACTCAAGCGAAGAGTGAAGCGCAATCAATACGCCACCACCTAGCTTTTGCCCCGTGCTTATGTAGTCTCTGTCGCGGCGGTAGACATTGTATTTAGGTGTGAAGTAATTCGAATTCGGAATGCCATCGCAAAGCCACGTTTCCGATAAACAAATAATGTCAAAGTCGGCAGTAATAAGATTAGACATAAACTCATCAGCCTTTGTGCGCAGTCCTCGAACATTTTGATAAGAAATGCTAAGCACTTCCGACATTTACATCTGATGTCGTTTCGAGGGGATAAGTACGAGCATGGTCAAGCTGGCCAAAGAACGGGTGGAAAATGTCTGGGTTTTCTTTTATATGCTAATCACAATGTGTGCAGATTCCTGATATCTTCTGGTCTTTTCTGTTGAGGTGTTTGCTGATTGCGTTTTCTTTTGCTTCCCTCTTTTCTTTTTCCTTTCCTTCCTTTTCTCGTTGTTCCATTCTCTGAAAAAGAAAAACTAAAGTGCAGGATTAGGTACCCCCCTCCCTTTCCCCCAGATCTCCCTCTTCTCCCTGGCCCTTCCTCTCACCTCAGGAGGAACCTTTGATTGATCTAACTATATTTCTAATATATCTGTGTGAGTGGCAAATCGCATCCTGAATAGGGAAAGAATAAACGAAAGTTATTATGTAGGAAAACATCAGAAGTTGGGATAGCTTTCCCTTTCTTTCTCCTTCCCTCCTTTCTTCTCTCCCCCCCCCCCCCTTTTTTTTCGACCAGGCAAGAGTTGTTGAATACTCTTTGTCTATCTTCATATATTCCAATATCGTGTGGCCGTGATTTGTTATCAGATGGGTTTGATAGTAATTGGTTGGGAAGTAACCTGGGATGTTCCGATCCATGCTGGGCCGCAAGAAAGTCACCCCGCCAACCAGCACCCTCTTCCTTAAAGATGACCCTGAGAGCGTGGAAGACGTCATTCACACATTTTTCCCTCTCGCTAGAACAACCCCGGGGAAGCCGTTGCCCCGTATCGTTATTCCCCAACCAGTTGAAGAACTCGAGCAACCTTTGACGATGGGAGAATTGATTGCAGCCCTCAAACAAGGCAAGCCGCGGTCGGACCCTGGGCATGACGGCATCACGTGGCAGGAACTCCGCAACCTACCAGAACACGCTCTAAATAAACTACTGCAGATCATCAATGACTCCTGGGACACTGGGACCGTTCCTGACTGCCTCAAGCTCTCTCTCATATGTCCAACACCAAAGCAGGGGAAAGATCCATCAAACCCCAGTAATCTCCGGCCGATATCACTAACTTCAACAGTATGCAAGCTTATGGAGCGAATGCTCCATACACGAATACAGTACCAAATCGAGTATGCAGACCCTCAACTGCATCCGGCACAGGCGGGGTTTCGCCCGAATATGGGCACCCACAACTGTCTTTGGGTACTGCGACGGGTCATTAACAGAAAGAGCAGGAGAAGCCTCCCCGACTACGTACTTACCCTCGATATGCGGAAAGCATTTGATAATGTCTCTCAGGAAGTCATTCTTTAGGAGCTGGCATCCCGTTATCCCAGTCAGAAGGCACAGGACTGGATACGGGAATTCTTACAGCAACGACCAATAAAGCTACGGGGCGCGGAACCGGGATGGGCCCGAGAACCCACTTCCTGGATAGAGGTGTGCCCCAGAGTTCCATCCTCGGGCCCATGCTTTTTAACCTGGCCATGACGAGAGTCGCGGGAAATCTGGAACGAGATACCGCAGCTCGATTCACCATATATGCAGACGATTTAACTATTAGGGTGGAAGCGGCTGGCTACTCTGACAAAGAGGCCATGCAAGCGGAACTGCAAGCAGCGCTCCTCAGTGTTGCGCAGACACTAGAAGAAATAGGACTCCAACTCTCTCCGGAAAAGACCGAGCTGATCAGCATCGATGGAAAAACTCGCACCAATCGTAATCAGCAGATCACATTGTACATAGGGAACGAAGCCATAACGTCCGAAAATGGACAACTTCGTATACTTGGAGTGCAACTAGCAAGCTGTAACAGTCCGCGAACGTGGATCCGACAACTCAGACAACAAGGGAGCCCACTACTACATGCTATACGACGAATGTCTAACAAATACGGGGGTGCGCGACAAAAGGCCTGTCAGACATTGGCACGGGCAGTCGCAGCCGGCACGCTTCTATATGGATTTCCAATTTACGTCCTTTCGAAGAAACATATGGAGGATGTGGAGCTACTGCATCGTGCGACTCCTGCACCATCACTGGGCTTCCTGAACATACACGGATAGACCGGCTCATCGAATTAGTGGCTCTACCGCCTATAAGGGCAACATACGCTGATGCTCAACAAGCCCTTACAGATAGACTCGAAAACACGGTGCAAGGGCGCAGCACTTTAGCGTGGGACCAACTGAGTCACGTAGATAACCGGGCCCCCAGTCTGAGTCCCCCATGGGACAGTCCGGTTATTCAAATGAGACAACAGGCAATACCGTCCCGAGAACAAGAGGCCTTTCGAATTCGTATTGTCAATCAGCACCAACAGTTCGAACAAGAACACATGGTCATCTACACAGACGCCAGTTTTAACAACGGCAAGGGGGGCATGGCCTGGTACTGCCCCACACGACCGGAACTAAATGGCGCCCATAGCTGTCACCTCCTCTATGGGGACGCCCGGCAGGCTGAACTCCTGGCAATATAGGGAGCCCTTTCCTCAATCCCCGGCCCCCTACCTCAACACGACTCCATAAGAATACTAACGGATGCCAAGGAAGCGCTCGAAGAAATCGAGAACATTAACACGGATGACGCCACCGCTCAGGCCATAAGGAAACGAGTGCACGACTTACAAGAAGTAGGCCTCGACCTACGTATTCAGTGGACACCAGCACACACCGGATTGACAGGAGGGAACGCAGTGGTAACACAGCCACGGCAGCCCGAGGGAGTATTGACTCAGTCGCCCCTTACCCTCCTCTCAACCCACCAAATAATCACAACGCATGGATCACAGACTCATATCCAGAATGTCATATCGATGGTACCTCTCCTTTATCAGAGCCAAACACCGCAGGGAACGTAAACAATTTCTTACAATAACACCTCCGCCCCAAGCCGATCCGCAACTACGACTCACACACGCCTAAGAAGTATTCTTAAACAAAGTAGTCGCAGACGCAGCCTTCACACCGCATATCATCAGGAAATGGTTCTCCCCAGCCGCGGACACACCAGTTCGCTGCAGTCACTGCGGATCGGAGTGCAGAGCTAATCTCCTGCACCTTATCTGGGACTGCCCACGCTTCTCCACCGGCAGGACAGATATTCAGGATATACCACATGCTGATCATGACACATTACTTGCACACCTCCAAACATACCCCCCTAGCCAAAACAAGCTAGCCCAATATGGTAGTAAGAGTGGCCTTGCGAGAGAAGTGTGAGGTGACTCCCAGTACTTGACCGGCAGATTCTCACACCGGCAAGAAGATTGAGAAGCCGAACAACCGCCAGGATGCCTTCTGCACCCCAGAGAGATTGTCAAGCGTGCACAACTCCTCGAAGATACCTTCTATCCCCCTCCTCAAACCCTAATCCCACACCACGGCTTTAGCCATCCCCTTCCCATGTGGTCCAATAAAAAATAAATAATCCAACTGTGTACGTTTTTGTCTGTTTCGCTTTGTGTCCCCTCTTCATTCCAGATGTCTCTCATACTTTTTTTCTATTTCGTTCTTAATATGTTGTTATTTTTGACATCCTTAGTTCCATTAGTGTACCTGTCTTACGCGCGTCGTTTGCTAATTTATCAGCTATATCATTCCCGTCTATGTTAGTGTCCTTTTATATGGTGCAAGTAAAGTTCATGGTTTTGGAGGATTCTTTTTATTGTTTTTTTTTTATTTGGTATACTATAGGGTTGCTATTATATGGGTTTTCAATTGCTTTTAATGAAGATAGACTGTCTGAGTATTGTGGTCAATAATGTCGTCGCCATAAAAATCGGAAGCCCGTGAAAATAGAAAAGAGAGCAGAGCTCACGCGGACCTGCAGAATCGAGAGGGTCTTACATGCCGAAGTGAGGTTGTGACCGGCGGGGCCCGGAGGGCGGGAAAGGCCCCCGGAGAAAGAGATGTCCGACATGTTAGAGGAACTGAACCATACTCTTTATGTAAGGGGTCAACAACATGGCGGTCAAGCGCCCCGGGGCGACAGGCCTGAGGGCACGGGCCCGATGGTGGCTAGTGGTGCCACCTGGCTACAGTAGATCACCTGTACTAATGACAGTTGGTGGTGCCATCTATGTAGCGTGGAACATAAAATGAAAAATTAAAATACTACATATTTCCTTTCCTTAAAAAAAATAATTCTCTATATTCTTCCCTTTCTTAGAAAAAAAAATAAATACACTTTTTCTCTCTTCCCAAAAACAATGAGGGAAGGAAAGTAAAATAATGCCAAACTGCAGGGCAGTGGGAAAAACGTCTAAGAAAAATGCACTGCAAGGAAATGCTAACTGAAATGATCACATGACTTAAACGACGTCTGACAAGCTGTGTCAAAACATTGGAAATAAAAAAATGAATGACTGGAAAAAACTTCGCAAATGACATTTGTGGAAAAAAAACACACTGGCCAGGCTGCACTGAGGCAGTACAGAGTTTAAAAAAATTCACTGATTGTTCATGTATGCATTACAATTATATGTCCTGCACAGCACCAAAACCTGAACTGTTTGCATAGAAATTCACGAAAAGGTCTAGAAATCGTTCGGGCAGGGGACGAGAGTCACGCTGACAACACTCGTGTAGCGGGGTAGCGATGTCTGGACTCTGGGGCTCTGGTGCCTCCGGGCTGGGCGTAGACTCGCTGAGTGATGCTGGCGGCACTCCCACCGGGAACGGCACTGGTACCTCGTTCTCGGGAGGACCCTCGGGGTCTGGATGTGTAGTGTTGTCCGGGCTAGCCGGACCAGGAACAGACGGCTCTGGAAGAGAGCCAGCAAGAAGGTGACGGAACTGCGGCAGACAAGGCTGCGGTAGACACTGCAGCGGAAGGGGCTGCAACAGACGGGGCTGCAGCTGACGCTGGGGGCTCCGGGGAAAAGGTGCCTCCCCGGGGCCGGAACCATGGCGCTCGGGGCGCCGACGGACGACGCGCTGCTTGAGCGCTGTTTGATGCTTGCCGCCTCCGGAAGCCGGACTCGAACACGGTGGGAGGGTTGCCAGGCCCCCCACGGTCGAGTCGTGGAGGGTCGACTCTCGCAGACTCGGGCGAAATGGCCCGGCTTCTCGCAAAAGAACAAAGTGGCATGCGCCGCAGCGCAGACACGCCTTGCGTGCCGACCACTTCCACAAAATCGGCACCGTTCCGGACAGCTGGGCGAAGCCACGGTGTAGATGGTTGCTGGAAACTCGTCGGAGTCCTCGTCCGGGTAGGCGACGACGCCTTGCACGAAAGTCCTTGTCTGGGAGGGTTCCCGTCGTTGATGGTAGTAGTAGTAGTTGCGGACGTAGGCCCGCCGTCCAGCAGGAAAAGCCAGCTGACGCAGGTAACGGTTGCCTCACGGACGACTTGGGCAGACGACGGCGAAGTGGCCCGTACGAACACACGAAAAGCATGTAGCTTGAGACGCGGGGCATTCTTGCCGCGCGTGGTTCTGACGACCACAAAATAAACAAATACTATCGCACGAAAAGCACGCGTGCTCTCCACGTGTTGCGCGAACGGTGAACGAACGGGCAAGGTGGTCTCGACCAACACCTCCTAGAAGAAAAGGCCGTAGCGCTCCGAGTGGTTACGTCACAATGTCGGAGGAAGGAAGGCCATGGCGCAACTACTATGTGAGAAAATATCTGGTATCGACGTGAAAAACATCTTTCTTGTCCAGCGGCACGGTGGTGTTCGTGCGTGTTTATCCGACGTTAATATATGTTTTAAAAGCGCGGTCTTGTATGATTTATTCTATATATAATATAAACGTAATAAACAACGCGTTACCAAGGTTGAAAGTACCAAATTTACATTTATAATTATCCCCATAACCGAGGGGCTACATGCAGTCCCGCAGTCCCGCAGACTTTTCAAATAAACCGGCCGGGTGCGACATTTTTTTCCCTCATACGGGCTCCGATTCTGTTAAATTTATGTTGTGTGTGAGCTGTTGACTGTCTGAGAAGGGACGCTGAGACATTTCAGAAGGGAAGGAAACCGAAACAAAATCCAGTCTTTGTCGCAGGGAGTGCACACGAGCAAGAGATGGGTCGACAACGTTAAGCCTTTCGTCGCCGCTGCCCTCGTGTGTGGCTCAGTTCAGACTTGTTTCCTTCTTCTCGTCTTTCTGTCGTCACCGCAGTCTCGTGTTCGCTTGATACTGCGGCATTTACGCGGATTCGCGGAACAAGTCCTGCTACGCTTTGAGTGACGTGTGGCAATTAGTCAACGATGGCACTGGTCGATTATCGATAGACCTCTCTCTCGACAAAAAGAGAGACTTTTTGGAGTTTGTGTTAAAATGTTTTCGTGACAGATGGATACGATGGACAGGTGAGAAACAACTTATTTACGGCTTCTTGGTGATGTAGGAGGCGAGTAAAGTGCTGCAATCGTTTTTTTTTTTTTTTTTAATCTCGTGATAGAATGGACTTTTGTTCTTCGTCGGTATCCGTGTTCACTTGCGTAGATATTTCTTATATATGCGTGGTAATCTAGTTTTTCTGGAACGTGAATAACAAGTTTGTGTGATTATAGAAAGTGGGTTGTTTGTGCTTACGTGTTTATTTATACTAATGTTATTTTATTGCTTTACCGCATTTATACTAGATACTTAACTGTATAAAGGTAATAGTGTTATTGTATACAAAATAAGTTATATTTTGTTTTAAGGCAGCTCGAGCTCATTGGGAAAAGTACATTAGTTGACTAAATAGTAAGTTTAGTACCCCTGCCACACGGAAAAGTTAATATATTTTCATTAAATGATATTGGATTTAGTCAGCTCGCAGTCTTGAGTGATTATACGAGCGTCGCAAGCTGATTTGTCGACCCCATATATTAATTCGATCAAAATTACATTAATTTTGCCATGTGGCCAGGGTATAATGCAAGAATTCAGTGACTGCACGCGATAACAACGCTAACATGATCGTAAGTGAAACTTGTCTAGCCGTGTGCGCGTTGACTACGTCTACCTGATTTGTAACTGATTGTTTGCTGTGTCAAATCGCTGCGTGTCTCGCCATTTTGTCGAGGTATTTCTGTATAAAATATGCATTACTACAGCAATTGCGTGACTCAATGTTTTCGACTAATTTACGGGCTTTCTTGGTCATTTTTCTATAGACGTGTTATATGCATACCGTGTGCCTTTTCGTACCAATTATTTAGCGGTGTAATGTTTTGCCCATGTAATAAAGTGTTTTCTAGACCCGTTGCTATGTGCAGCTTTCATTTTAGCTAATAGGACACGCGTATGTGACTAAAAGTGCATTACGACGGTCAATCCAAGCGCGTTGCCTTCGCTTCGACGCGCGCCCCCGATGGCCTTCCTTCGCGACGTCACGAGAAGAGCGCTACGGCCTTCTCTTCTAGGAGGCGTTGTCTCGACTCGCAACCCGACAGGGAAGGAGGGGGGGGGGAGCCCTCGCTCCGGGAACACGACTCGCCATTTTGGGCTTGCTGGTCGCTCAAAGGATGAAGATAGCGGCCATCTTGGATACGATCCACCACGTGTGACGCGTTTGGGTCTTGGTCTCCCGACAAACGTCGAAAAAGATTGTAATCTCGAGACGTCCGCTCAAACTGCTGCACTAGTTGGACAGCACGCTCGAGGCTAGGTGCGTTAGCTCCGCCGGACTCTCTGATTAGACGATCTTGCATTTCTGTGCTGCGGATGTGCGAAATGAACATCTGCGCGACGTGGCTTTCCAAAGCCTCGCCGTAACTGCAAAATGAAGCTAGGCGTCTGAGCGCCCCAAGATACTTGAGAATGGTCTCGCCTAAACCTTGTACTCGGGTGACGAACTTCCTACCCTCAACAATGACGTTCCGAGCGGAAGCGAATTGTGCATCCAAAGCGGACAGCAAAACCTGAAACTCATCCTGAGTCGCGCTAATAGGTGGACCTGCCAGGTCAAAGGCCTCGACAACGCAATTTCCTTCCTCGCCAAGGAACGACAACAAAATCGCCCTTTTTCACTTTGGCGGAAAAGTGTCGGCATCGACTTCCTCGAGGTGATTGCGGAAACCTCGCTTCCACGTGAGCCACGGCATAATCTGTTCACCGGGCGTGGGTAGAAAATCGGCGGGAACGTGACATGACGCCATTCTGAACGTCAAACAAAGGATGACGCAAACTACAAAAAAAAAAAAAAAAAAAAAAAAAAAAAAAACTCGTCCAGTCCGTCGGACGAGGAGTACGGTCAACCGGTCGGACGGCTCTCGAAAGCGGGTTCCGGAAGAAACGTCCCCGGAAGAAACGTCCCCGGAAAAAAACGTCCCCGGAAAAAAAGTCCCCGGACAATATGTCCCCGGAAAAAAAGGCCCCAGGTGGAAAGTAGGAAAAAATGTCCCCAAAGAGTTTTCTATCGCTGGGTTTTCTCCGATTCTCGTGGCCTTCGGGCGGTCCTGTCATTATCCGGTCACAAATGACCTCACCCACCTAGAGGCAGAAAGGGAGACTGGGAGTCACACAAAGCAACCGAAATAATCTATTGTGGGGTATTTTGGAAACCAAATTATTGTGTTTGCCAAAACCAAATATTGTGTTGTTGTTTGTTTTTTTTTCCGTTGTGAAATAAACATTTATATCACTTCTAGCCAAAACCAAATTTCTGTGTTTGGGGAAATTTGAGAGGTACTTGTGTACCATTTCCAAATAGGTAAAAAGCGCGACACTGTAAACTCAAACAAGCGATCGCTAATTTTTTTTTTCTCTCTTTCGTAGAAACAAAAGGTTCTCATCAAAATTATCATAGGTACTGAAAGTGCTCATTTGGGGATATAATGCAGACGGTAAAATTTCGTTCTCACTAATACGCTTTCTAAGTAAAATGTGAAAATGCGCCGATGTCGTGTTGGCGCTAACAGTGTCCCGATGTGTACCTCGGGGAATCGTATATTTCTTAATCTGTTTGGGCCGTTTTTTCCACTGATCTCTATAGAGATCAGTGGTTTTTTTACTACTTGCCACAGGGTTACTCTTTTCCCAAGGACATATGACCGGACCGCCCGAAGGCGACGGGGATCCGGGTGACCCAGGTATAAAGAATCCTTTGGGGACATTTTTTCCTACTTCCCACCTGGGGCCTTTTTTTCCGGGGACATTTTGTCCGGGGACTTTTTTTCCGGGGACATTTTTTCCGGTGACATTTTTTTCAGGGGACATTTTTTCCTACACCCCTCGAAACAAGGGATGCAGCACCGGCTACAAAGGACGCAAAGGTTCGCGGAAAAAAAAGCTTATTGCATTCTCGTCGCCAAAACGTAGTAAATAATCTCGTCGCCATAAAAATCAGAAGCCCGTGAAAATAAAAAAGAGAGCCGAGCCCATGCGAGCCTGCGGAACTGAGAGGGTTTTACATGCCGAGGAGAGGTGGCAACCGGCGGAGCCCGGAGGGCGGGAAAGGCCCCCGGAGAAAGAGACATCCGACACGTTGGAGAAACTGAACCATATTCTTTATGCAAGGGGTAAAGGGTTGCCAGGTAGTTTCTAGATCAAACCGCCAAAGGCCAGACGGTGTAGCCCAATGCAAGAGATTGATGTAGCCCAAAAGTAGCCATATTTTGCAAAGTCCAAAACAATTGTGCGCTCGAATGTGCGAGCTCAATTCGAAGGCACTGCGTCTGTACATCTAGGGTTTAGGAGCAGCTTACAAGATCTACGACATCTTGAAAAATGTATTAAACGTTTTATTTCAAACACAGAAGCACAAAAAGTTTCCACACGCGTTTTTAGTCACATCGTTATGAAGCACTCGCTCGTGCCCAGCTTACTCGCCTCATACATGATTTCCTCATTAAAACGGGCAAAAACTTCTTCAGTATAGGTTGATATCCTTACAGCACTCGTTCTTCCCAAGGAAAGCAAACTTTACATAAAGGACGCTTTGAAGAGTTGGAAGGGACATGTTCTTCCTTAGGCCTGACTTTGTGAGGGACACGTGACTGAATACTTTCTCCACGGCAGCATTCGACATGGGTGTCGGGAGCGCGATGACAAGCTAATAGCAACGGAAGCAGGGCTGCCCCTGCGCATCGATCTTGGCCTTGTTCAGAATATTCATTGTCCCAAATCTGTTGTCTTTTTTATGGCTCATTGTGCTTTAAGAAACTTCAAAGTTTCGCGGAAAAGCCTCCTTTGTTATATCCGGTACAGCACGCGTTATTGGGCGACATCAAATTCTGCAGGATGTCTTGAGTTGCCTTTAGTATCATTTTTCCTCGGATGATGTGCCTCTTGCAGGAGGATTGTGGGAAACTCGTGGAAAGAACAGACGCCAGTGGGAAGCAGAAAGAACTTGGGAGCATAAAATAAGCCACAATTAATACAAAAACGATGTTGTCAGAGCTGAATACAGGTCACGATAGCTCACTTGAGCTAATAGGTTCTGGCATCACGCCCACGAATCTTCAAGCAGAAAATCTCTGAAAGCGGGAATCCAGAAAGGGTGGACTGTCGCTTTGTGTCCATGCTGAAGTGCTTTTGTCGCTCTACTCTAGGCCAAGCAAAAAAAAGAAAAAAAAGTGCCGCGTTGGGATTTGAAATAGGTAGCCAACCGCCAAATTTCGACGCCCAATGCATGACAAAGTAGCCTAATCTGGCTATTAATAGCCCAAACTGGTGTCAACAACCTGGGGGTCAAGCTCATTGATTGATTAGGGTTTTATGGCGCAAAAGCATCTTAGGCTATGATGCGCCAGATACAGACTATTGCAGAGAAGGTTTCAGAGGGGAAAGAGCTTTAGTAGCTGTGATGGATTAAAACTATGTATATGACTTGTAAATAGTGATGGAGATGAAGTTGAATATAAAATTATAGCCGGTGTAAAAGACCGATAGCTCTCAAAAAGGTAAAAACACAACTGTGTGGTACAAGTGGGTCGTTGCCAAGTAGAATACTAAGATGTAAAGGCGTATGCTCGTTATATAACTGAGAAAAATGTTTCTGACGTTCTCGGTCATATGCTGGGCATTCAAGTAAAATGTGTAAAACTGTTAGAGGACTAAAACAGTTCTCACACTCTGGGGCCTCTTCCCTGCGCAGGAGGTGGTCATGAGTAAGGTGTGTATGACCTATCCTCAGTCGACACAAGACAACCTCATAGAAACGTTCACGGTGTCGAGCACTCTCCCACTCACTGATCAATGGTTTTACAGAATGGAGCTTGTTATTAACTTCTCCATCCCATTCTTGCTGCCACTTCCTTCTAATACAATGCTTTGAAAGTGTACTATAATCTTTGTATGGAATGTCATGCAGGTCCACTTCTTGCTCACCAGCAGAACTTGCAGCAAGGTCTGCTTCTTCATTTCCGGGTGTACCAACATGGCTAGGAACCCAACATAAAATTATTTTAATATTCCTTCTTGAAGCATCAATAATTTTATTCTGTAACTCCATGATTATTGGGTTTTTCGAAGTCTTTAATGATGAGAGTGAACGCAGAGAACTCAGTGAATCAGTGTACACGACTGACTGCTTGCTCTTTGTTTTTACAATGTGATCAACTGCAAGACGGAGACCGCATAACTCTGCTGTTAAAATAGTGGCTGTACACGCAATCAGTTTTACATAGCGAACAGAGGAGCCGACCATAGCACATCCAACAAACGATTCTGTCTTAGTACCATCCGTGTAGTATGAGTTGTGTCCAGAATATCTACTCTGAAGCTCAAAAAATTCCTGTTTTATGTATTCTGGTGGAGTTTCTTTCTTTTTAATTTTCGTTAGTGAGAGGTCACAGGAAATGAGGCAGTGGTCCCACGGAGCTATTGCTTGTGGAACAGGAGTGACGGGCATTGTACTACTCAGTCCAATTGAATCTGCTTTGGATGCATTTCTCATACTAAAAGGTGGTATTACAGTGGGCTTGTTGTCAAAAGTATGTTTATATCTCATTTCTTCAACAGCTTCTCGAGAAGGGTGCAAGGGAACCGAACGAATTCTAAGCGAATACATAAACCCTAAAGCAAACCTCCGCTTCTCGAGAGATTTGACTCTACGTAAAGGCTGGGGATAGGCGACGTGCGAAATGCACCTGTAGACAGCCGCAGTCCCTGGTGATGAATAGAGTCAAGCATTCGTAGGACTGAAGGCCTTGCCGATCCATACACACTACTATCATAATCGAGGCGCGAGCGAATCACCGATCCGTAAATTCGGAGGAGGCAGAGGCGATCAGAGCCCCAGGAGGTGTGGGAAAGCACCTTAAGGATGCTTAGTGCTTTTTGGCATTTTCCTTCGAGATATCTGATATGCGAAAGAAAGGTCAATTTACTGTCAAAAATAAGCCCTAGGAATTTATGTTCAGGTTTTGTTGGAATTGAAGCGGATCGCATGGTCAACGAGGGCTTCACTGAAGTTCCCCGTAGGCGAGAAAAACAAACAGACACTGTTTTTTCAGGTGAAAACTGAAGCCGTTCTGATCTGCCCACTTGTGCAAATTGTTAATTGCTAGTTGGACCCTACGTTCGCACAAAGCAAGGTTGCAGGATGAGATGGATATCTGAAGGTCGTCAACATAGAGTGAATACTGTACAGATGGTGGAATGGCCCAAGCTATTGAGTTCATTTTAACTATAAAAAGGGTCACACTCAAAATGCCTCCCTGAGGAACGCCATTTTCCTGGCAGAACTCTCTAGAGTAAGTAGTGCCCAATTTAACACGGAAGGTATGCATCCCCAGATGGCTCTTGACGAATGCTAGCATTTTACTACGAATGCCAAAACTATACAGGTCTTGCAGGATGCCATAACGCCATGCCGTGTCGTACGCCTTTTCCAAGTCAAAGAAAACAGACAGGCAGTACTGCTTATTTACAAAGGCCTCACGAATAGTAGTCTCCAGACGAACTAAATGATCTATTGTAGACCGTGACGAACGAAACCTACACTGGTATTTATCAAGGATATTTTCTTTTTCCAAAAAATACACGAGTCGTTTGTTAAGCACTCTCTCCAGAGTCTTACTAAGACAGCTTGTTAGCGCTATTGGGCGATAGCTGGTCGCGCACGATGCATCTTTTCCGGGCTTTAGCAAAGGGATAACAGTGGCCACTCTCCATGAGGATGGAAATGTGCTCTCTTGCCAAATGCGATTAAACAAATACAGGACTATGTCAAGTGTAGAGGGGTGGAGATGTGTAAGCATGTAATAATGAATTCCATCTGGTTCGGCAGCCGTAGGTTTGACTTCATGCAGTACCCGTTCCAGCTCACTCAGCGTAAGGCGCGAGTTGTAAGCTTCTCGAGCACGACCGGATGTTCGAACAGACTGCAGCTCTGCCTGAGTCTCGTGTTTCAGAAAAGCAGCTGAAGAGTGCTCGGAACTAGAAACACGTTGAAAGTGTTCCCCAAAGAGTGTTCAAGGCTCTCGGGACACAATCCATTTGCAGACAGAAGCGGTACTGAGAAAGCACGGTAGTTCCCATTGACTTTATGAATTTTATCTCACACTTCTTTGCTAGTGGCAGTGCTGTTAATCGAGGATGCATATCCTTGGAAGCTTTGACGTTTAGACTGGCGGCGTATGTATCTCGCACGAGCCTTCATTTGTTTAAATTTGGTCAGGTTAGTTTGCGTTGGGTAACGTCTGAAAATCCCCCAGGCGGTTTTGCTTTCTTTTCGATTTGTCACAGTCGGCATTCCACCATGGTTTAGGACGATGGGGTAGGTGAGACGAGATCATGGGGATAGCTATCATTGCAGCATAAAGAATGTGACTACTAAGCAGACTGGTGATTTGACTGACAGACAGATTGTCAAATGATGTGCAAGCGAGCTGAGTAGCCTCACTAAAAGTACCCCAGTTTGCCTCTTCAAACTTCCAACGGGGTGTTCGTGTGGATAGTGTAGCGGGTAGATTGATGCGGTTTAAAATTATGGGAAAATGGTTGCTTCCATATGGGTTGGGATCAACAGCCCATGAAAAAAGGGGGAATAATGTTGGGTCACTTAGTGACAGATCAATGGATGTGAACGAACGAGTTGGAACGCTGAAGTATGTAGGCTCTAGTTTGTTTAACAGGCATAAAGCATTAGAAGAAAGAAAACACTCAATCATCGAGCCACGTGTGTCACGTCGACCACAACCCCACATAGGGTTATGAGCATTGAAATCTCCTAGGATTAGAGCTGGTTGGGGGAGTTTGTCATAAAGAGATTCTAGCTCTCTGCGAGATAAGGTGTAGCTTGGAGGAATATACACAGAACAAACAGTTATCAGTCGATCAGACAAGATGCGAACTGCCACAGCCTCTAATGTGGTATTAAGTGGTACCTCGACACAAGGGGTAGACTTTGCAACAATTATAGCTACACCACCAGAGGTGTGGGATGAATGGAGACGGTCCCTACGAAAAACCTGGAAGCGCCTAAGGATGTTAGTATGATTATTATTCAAATGAGTCTCCTGAAGGCAAAACGCTAGTGGGTGATGAAGATCTAGTAAAGAGTAAACGTCGTCATAATTCCGGAGTCATAATTCCGAACTTGAGTGGAGTCTGTCCTCATTGGACTTCGACCCACTCTCGTCCATTGGTTCACCGGGGGTTGCCGCAGGCTGATCCTTACGGGCCTGCGACCCCGACGGCTCACCGAGTTTCCGGGCGCCTTCAGAGGTGCGAGGAGGAAATCCCCGACCTCGAGGCAGCTGGGTTTTAGAGGGCGCAGGGGGTCCACACCTCTGCGCTTGGGTGGTGTGATGTTCCTGACATACGCACTCGTAAATAAAGAAGTGTTGGGGGAGCTCGTGAGATCGAGGCCGGATCTCGGGGCACAACGCTTATGGAATGGACATGATTCTAGTCTCAATCACTGACGTCCTAACATAACAAACTGGCGACGAGGTATTTCGTCTAGGACTGACTTTAAGGAAGCCGCTCAGTGCTACGACAAGGGCCATGTCAACGCTTGGAAGCATCGAGCCCTTTGATGAAGCGGAAGGGGACTGGCCAACGTATGCCGAAAGAATCGGCCAATTCTTCATCGCCAACAACGTGAAGGAACCGAGACGAGTGGCGGCATTCCTGAGCATCATCGGCGGAAAGACCTACGCGCTACTTAAGAGCCTCGTAGCGCCGGAAGCCCCATCAAGTAAGACCTATTTGGAACTTGTCGAGATACTCCGGGCGCATCTGTCACCGAAGCCAATTGTCATTGCTGAACGCTTCCGCTTTCACAAGAGGGACCAGAAGGGCAGCGAAACCATCCTTGAGTATGTCACAGCACTGAAAAAGTTGGCTCAAACCTGCGAATTTGGAACAGCGCTGAGTGAAACTTTGCGAGACCGCTTTGTATGTGGCTTATGCAATGACAGCATACAAAAAAGGCTGCTTTCAGAAGAGGATTTGACATTCAAGAGAGCGCTTGAAATGGCGGTAGCAATGCAAACCGCATCCTCCAGTGCGAAAGTTCTACACGGCTCAGGGTCGTCCAGCGTGGAAGTTCTTAAGGTGGGAAGCAAACCTTTAGAAAGAGAAGGTTGTTCACATTGTGGTTACAAGAATCACGAGTCGGCCAAATGCCGCTGGAAGGGCCTGGAATGCAGAAGATGCGGAAAAGTAGGGCACCTGCAAAAGAGTTTGTAAAGGCTCAGCTCCACAGGGGCAAGGACAAGCGTCTAAACCCTTCAGTAAGCGTAACGAAAAGAAAAAGATGAAGGCTGTAACTATAAAGGATTATGACGAAGAGATAGAAATGCACGAGCTACGAAGGGCGCGAAACGATCCGTTAGAAATAACGCTATCGGTCAGTGGAATTCCCTTGAGAATGGAAATAGACACAGGAGCAGCCGTATCGGTTTTGCCATTACAAGAGTACCAGGCTAAATTTTCGCACCTGAAAAAGCAAAGAAGTAATGTCGTCTTGAAGGCATTTAACGGGGCGAAGATTAAGCCGCTGGGGGAAGTACAAGTGACGGTGCTGCATGAAGACAAGGAGTCCAACCTGAAGATGCAAGTGGTCGATTTCAAGGGACCACCTCTTCTTGGACGTGACTGTCTAAGAGCCATGAAGTTGGACTGGGCAAACATCAAAGCAATACACTGTTCGGAAGAGATAGGAAGGCAGGAGATTGAAGGTCTGATGAATGAGTATAAGGAAATATTCTCAGATGATCTGGGATGCGTAAAAGGGGTTGAAGCAAAACTCAAACTGAAACAAGGTATGTCTCCACCATTTCAAAAGGAGAGGCCAGTACCGCACGCATTAAGGGATGCTTTGGCAAAGGAACTGCTGGCTCTACAAGAAAGAGGCATCTTGACTTCGGTTGAAACAAGTGAGTTTGCTTCTCCAATTGTCCCAGTCGTCAAGAAGAACGGCGAGATCTGGATCTGCGGGGATTACAAGTCCACCGTGAATCCCGTGATCGATGTGGACAGTTATCCTTTACCCAGAATCGAAGAGCTTTTTGCAACGCTGGCGGGAGGGCAGCTATTCACTAAACTTGACCTAGCCAAAGCGTACTTACAAGTTCAAATGCACGAAGATTCAAAGAAGTACTTAACCTTGAACACGCATTTGGGGCTTTTTCAAGTCAACAGGCTTCCTTTTGGCGTAGCCTCAGCTCCAGCAATATTTCAACGAACGATGGATCAGGTACTACAAGGCCTGACGCACACCACCTGTTACATTGACGATATCCTCGTAACAGGAAGAACAAAAGCGGAGCACCTAAAGAACCTGAAAGATGTTCTCATACGCCTTAAAAAGAACGGCATCCGACTTCAAAGGGAGAAGTGCGAGTTTTTCAAAAAGGAGGTGTCCTACCTAGGCCATGTCATCAGCAGCGAGGGACTACGGACACTGGATGACAAGGTGGCTGCTCTACGAGATGCACCCGAGCCAAAGAACGACGCAGAGTTGCGCTCCTTTTTGGGGTTAGCAAACTACTATGGCAAGTTCATCCCAAACTTGGCAACCATCTTGAGTCCTTTGAACCGCCTGCTGCACAAGGATGTCCAGTGGAGTTGGAACGAAGAATGTACAGAGGCCTTCAAGACTCTGAAAGAGAAGGTGACGTCAGCACCAGTGCTGATTTACTTTGACCCAACTCTTCCGATCGTGTTGGCATGCGACGCCTCAGCGTACGGCGTAGGAGCGGTGTTGTCCCACATCATGAAAGACGGGACAGAAAGACCCGTATCGTTCGTCTCACGAACACTATCTACGCATGAGAAGAACTTCTAGCAGCTGGAAAAAGAGGCACTTGCCATTGTTTTTGGCGTAAAAAGGTTTCATTACTATCTGTATGGGTACCCCTTTACATTAATAACTGACCATGCTCCACTTCAAAAGATTTTGGGACCTACGACTGGAGTTCCGACGATGACGGCAGCACGCCTTCAGAGATGGGCTTGCAGATCGATACAACATCGTTTATCGTTCGTCTAAGGACAACGCCAACGCCGATTGTCTTTCAAGACTTCCGCAAGCTGCGAAGACTTCCGACGAACCCGTCGTAGATGAAACCTACGTGTTCTACTGCGACTATTTGCAACTTCCCAGTGAAGAGCACAGATATTGCAAAGGCGACGTATCATGATCCTGTCCTAAACCAAGTCTTGGAGAAGGTGCTCAAGGGCTGGGGAAGTGAAAAATGCGCAGAAGAAATGATACCATTCTTCACACGTCGGTTGGAACTATCGGTTCATCAAGGCTGCCTAATGTGGGGCCTACGGGTAATTGTGCCACTAACTTGAATTAAATTATAATTTAAATACGTTAAATGGTATATTTAATTTAATTTCACTTCTTATATATAATATAATTATATTATAATAAATTATAAGGTATTAATTAATTTTAATATTATATTAAATTAAATTATTTATTTAATACATATAAATTATATAATTAATATATATTATAATAATATATATTAATATATATGTAAATATATTATATTAATTAATTTATTGCATATAATTAAATAATTACAATATAATATAGTCATTATAATTATATTATAATATAAAATATTACTAATATATCATTTATTTATATATAAATATATAAATTATATTAATAATATAATTATATTATTTTATAGAATGTACAGAGGCCTTCAAGACTGAAAGAGAAGGTGACGTCAGCACCAGTTCTGATTTACTTTGACCCAACTCTTCCGATCGTGTTGGCATGCGACGCCTCAGCGTACGGCCTAGGAGCGGTGTTGTCCCACATCATGAAAGACGGGACAGAAAGACCCGTATCGTTCGTCTCACGAACACTGTCTACGCATGAGAAGAACTACTCGCAGCTGGAAAAAGAGACACAGGAGCAGCCATATCGGTTTTGCCATTACAAGAGTACCTGGCTAAATTTTCGCACCTGAAAAAACATCAAGTAATACACTGTTCGGAAGAGATAGGAAGGCCGGAGACTCTTTGGTTGTTGGATGAGTCGTGTTTCTGTAGGATAGCAGAAACCTTGAAACCTTGGTGTCAATAGACGCCCCAGACGTTGTCTTCTTTAAGTGGTTCTTCATCTTCGATGAAGCAATATATATAAATTTTATATATATAATAAATATTATTATCATAAATTATATATTATTATAAATTTAATATTATATATATTTATATATTATATCTATATAATAATATATATAATTATATTATATAATTATATATATATATTATTATGATTTTTAATAATTAATATATATATTATTAATATATAACATAATATTATAATATATATTATATATAAATTATTTATATTGGTGGGTGTCAAATTCTAATAAGTTAAATATTAATAATTATATATAAATATATTATATATATATTTACACACTATATTATAAAATTTAATAAATTATTATGTTTAATATATATATTATATATATAAATTTATATATATTATATATATATATTTATAATATATTTAATTTTATTAATTAATATATATATATAGTATAATAATATATAAATATTATAATTAAATATATAATATATTAATAATATATATAATTATACGGTTGGAACTATCGGTTCATCAAGGCTGCCTAATGTGGGGCCTACGGGTAATTGTGCCACTAACTTTGCAAGAGAGACTCCTTAAAGAGCTGCACAGCGATCACTTTAGTATTGTTTGAACAAAGGAAATAGCTAAAAGCTATGTGTGGTGGACCTCCATCGACAAAGACATAGAGGACGAAGTGGGAACCTGTAAGCAGTATCAAGTGCAACGAAATAACCCAGCACAGGCACCATTACATCCGTGGAGTTGGCCAACACGCCCGTGGGAGAGAGTCCATATAGACCTGGCTGGGCCATTCATGAACAAGATGTTCTTCGTGCTGGTCGATGCACACTCGAAATGGCCAGAGGTTTTCGTGTTGAACTCAACGACGTCCGAAGCCGTGATAAAATGCCTGCACCAGTGTTTTGCACGCTTTGGACTGCCTGTCAGCATTGTATCAGACAATGGGCCACAGTTCGTGTCTCAAGAGTTCAAGACCTTTGTGAAGACAAACGGTATTTTGCACGTTACGTCTGCACCATATCACCCGTCGACTAACGGATTGGCAGAATGATTCATCCAGACCATGAAGAACCACTTAAAGAAGACAACGTCTGGGGCGTCTATTGACACAAGGTTTCTTCTGTCCTACAGAAACACGACTCATCCAACAACCAAAGAGTCTCCGGCCAATCTAATGCTGCGGAGAAAGCTACGAACCAGACTAGATCTTCTGAAGCCCACCATTTCGGACACAGTGGAGAGGTCTCAGTTCAAACAACAAAGGGCGAGGCCGGAACATGAGTGCACTCTGTCAGAGGGTGACGACGTCTACGCGAGGAACTATCGAGGATCGTCAAAGTGTACGCGTGGTACTGTCGTTTCGCAAACAGGACCGGTATCCTTCCAGGTACAGGTGTCCCCCGGCAGGATATGGAGACGCCATCAAGATCAGCTGATCCTGGCTCAGCCTCAACGAGAACAGTCACCAGACAGTACTCACATGTACAAACCGGTGTGTGTCCCGACATTATCCGAAGAGACTTCAGTGGCCAACAACCAACAAACGCGTCCTAACCCTGGAGCGTCAGCGGTCATTGTCGAGGCCGAGGACATTGAGACACAGACTCCAACAACCAGGTCGGCGGCGAACGACGTAACGGGAGACATGACTGATGAACATCTCAAAGAGGGGCGGTATCCTACACGAATTCGACACCCACCAAGCGTTTTGCAAACCAGTAACTACCTTTAGTGGTTGCTTAATTAAGGGGGGGAAAATGTGATGTTCCTGACATACGCACTCGTAAATAAAGAAGTGTTGGGAGAGCTCGTGAGATCGAGGCAGGATCTCGGGGCACAATGCTTATGGAATGGACATGATTCTGGTCTCAATCACTGACGTCCTAACATAACAGGTGGACCCTGGCGGACCAGGATCCTCCCTTCGGTCAGTGTGGGGAGTGGCTTGTACCACTCCAGGTGAGGTTGAGGGGGACTTGGGGAGGACACATAGGTCGTCCGTCGACGTCTGTGTTCCTGCTGACACCGTTGATCGCGCAGGTCCCCTGCGCGCGGCCTCGGCGAACGAACCTTGAGATAAAAATGAGTGTCGTTTTCTTGCTTCTGTGTAGGAAATATTGTCTTTGACTTTCAGGGAAATAATTTCCTTCTCTCTTTTCCACACAGGACAGCTGCGAGAGTATGCCGGGTGAGGTCCCTGACAGTTGACACAAATAGTAGTGTTGTTACCACAGTTATCGGTGGGGTGGTCGGTTCTTGCACACTTGGCACAGGTAGCCTTTCCCCTGCAAGAGGCTGTTCCGTGTCCAAAGCGTTGGCAACGGAAGCAACGCCTTGGATTTGAGATGTAGGGCCGAACCCTACAGTTTAAATACCCGGCCTTGACTGTTTGAGGAAGCGTAGTCGAGTCGAAGGTTAATACTAAATGTTTCGTGTGTCGCTCTTCACCATCACGCCGGAGGGTAATACGTCGCACAGAAACGACACCCTGACCTGAAAGTCCCTCAGCGATCTCGTCGGTGGGAATTTCAAGAAGGTCATCTTCGGAGATGACGCCCTGCGTGCTGTTGAGTGAACGGTGTGGGGTCACAGATACTTTGTATTCCCTTACTTCGTTGAGAGCCAGAAGTGCCGTACTCTGCTTCGCAGTAGTGACTTCCACAAGCAGGTCGCCAGAGGGAAGTTTTTTCGCTTTGAAGTCTTTTCCTATCACATTCTCTAGGGTCTTTGCAACCAAAAAAGGTGAAAGTTTTGAGAGTGGTTGGTCGTCGTTCTCCGAGTGCATTACCAAAAACTTTGGGAAGGTAATAACTGGCATTGTAGGGCTTGCTTTTTTTTATGTTTCTTCGGTCCGACCCCTTTTCAAGGGCCAATCTAGAAAAGATTTAGTTTTGGAACCCATACGAATGGGAGAAAAATTCAGCACCTGTGGTGTGCCACCCACCACCGAGCCCAACAAAAGGAATGGTCAACAGCCCATAACAAATAGGGCTTTGCTGGTACCGTTGAGCCATTAGCACTTGCCCGGGTGCTATATCCAAGCGTGGTTAGAATATAGACTATTCATTACCACACAAGGTTGGCCCTTGCCGCCAAAGGAGATGAAAAAGGGCGCAAGGGAGGTGGGGTGAAGAAAAGAGAGAGATTTATAAGTAAAAGAAGAGAGGGGATAGTAGGAGAAAAGGCGACTGACTGGATCATCCTGGCCGGGCCTTGCCAGGACACCCGTCTACAGGAAGCAGGGGCCAAAGTGGTGTGTTGCCTCGCCCGGGGGGCCCCGAAGGGTTCAAAACTACCCCGGGCTCAGCTCAACCACCAGGATGCCCTTTTCCCTGGACACGGGCTCGCCACGCATAGCCAAGCCAGACGTGGGTGGGTCTTACCCACTTTTTACTCAGGGTCCGTAATGTAGCCAATGTGGCTGGGGTCCGTAGTGACGCTACTCACCAAGCACCTAGCACCTAAGGTGCAGGCGCCCCCTGCGGGGCTCGGGGTCCGTGGAGACGCCGCTCTCCAAACACCTGCTTTCACAGGTGCCCCCTGCGGGGGGATCAAGCGCCCCGGGGCAACCGGCCTGAGGGAACGGGCCCGATGGTGGCCCGTTCCCTCAGGTGGTGATGGTGCCACCTGGCTACAGTAGATCACCTGTATAGTGACAGTTGGTGGTGCCATCTATGTAGCGTGGAACATAAAGCGAAAAATTAAAAAACTACAAGTATATTGCAAATGTGGTGTTGATATTAAATGCTAGTGTCTTCTTTAATGCTTCTAGTATGCAGTGATGTGATTGGCCTAAGCCGTTTTGGAGCACCTTTCGGAGCAGCCAAAATAGTGTTTTGGAGCAGCAAAAGAAGATTTTGGAGCAGCTAGAACAGTGTTTTGGAGCAGCAAATGTGGCTTTTGGAGCAGATATTCTTAGAAAAATAAAAATATTTCTTTCAAGTGTTGGACAAACGAAGGACACTTTGCTCGCCGCAGTAAACATATTATAGTCAAGTTAGACCATTTGGGAGTCTTTCAAAATGTAACTGAAATGCCAATGACATGAAACATTTTGCAATGCTTCAGTAAAATGACATACCTATATATGTACCCACTATAGGTAAATAAGAACCAAACTGCATATATTAAAATTTATTTTAAAATGACCAGCTTAGTATTAATTATCACAGCATTAGGTTGACTAGTTATATAATAAATAGAAGCAGTCTCGAACTGTTGATACACATAACCACTGCAGTGCAATGCAAAATTGTCACGCGAGCGGAGATAGCTGTTCGATCGAAACCATGCCACCCCGCTCCGTCGCCAACTGGTTCCCAAAATTGTACACAAAATCTAACTGTCCAGCATACGACAAAAAACAGCCCACGTGCGACTCGTCTCGCTGCCCCGCACGTGGTCGTACTTGCTTCAGATGCGGACGCCACGGCCATTTCCAGCAAGTCTGTCGACGCGCCCGTCACAACCGAGGGAGAAGTTCAGCTCGAGTTCATGAAGTGGTGTCGGACGAGGATGCAGCGAGCGTTTTCAGCATTCTTTCCGTTCACACCGACAAGCGTACAGGAGCCTACGTTGACGTCCGAGTGAAACCACTTGCTTCGACGTCGCCACCGCGTGTCGTCACATTCCTCATTGACACCAGCTCTGCTGTCTCCATCATCGGGGAGGAGCACTTCCAGAGCCTGTTCCAGAACAAGGTACAGCTGAGCAGCCCGCGAGCTACCCTACTGGACTTTTCACGGCAGAAGAATCCTGTGTGTGGTTCTTTCTGCGCACGTGTCGCACACAAGACAGAAGAGGCCCTGCTGACCTTCTACGTCACGCCCAGTGGAACATCGCTTCTAGGCCTGGACGCCGTAAAAGCTCTGGGTCTTCAGATTTTGGGCGCCGAGCTTCGCTGTTTGTACGCCACTGGAGAACCAACCACTGCCATGCTTGCCTCCCCCCCTTCCACTTTTCTCGCCGGGTTTGGGACTCACCAAGGGGGTGCAGCACAAGGTCAAGACCAAGCAGTCTGCTGTTCCAGTCAGACTGAAGTTGAGGCGTCTACCGCTTGCCTTGCGGCAGCAAGTCACCGACGAGCTGAAGCGTCTCGAAGCTGCCGACATCATCGAAAGAATCAGTGCATCTGAATGGGTTTCCCCAGTCGTCGTCGTCCGCAAGAAAGACAGCAGCATCCGTCTTTGCGTCGACGTCGGAGAACTCAACAAGGCAGTAGTCGTCGACAACTTTCCCTTGCCGCATACGGAAGAACTACTGCACGCCCTCAGTGGAGCCCGCCACTTCTCCAAGCTGGACCTGGCAGCTGCATATCACCAAGTCCTGGTTCACCCAGACAGTAGAGACCTCACAGCATTTATAACACATGAGGGGCTCTTCCGTTTTAAGAGAATCTGCTTTGGACTTGCATCGGCCCCAGCTGCGTTCCAGCAGCTGATGACAAGGATTCTGGATGGCTGCAGTGGCGTCCTCTGCTACATAGACGATATAATTGTCTTCGAAAAGGCTCTGCAAGAGAACACCGAGAACCTCCGCGAAGTTCTTCGCCGGATCTCCAAGGCCGGACTCAAGCTCAATGAGAAGTGCGTCTTCAACGCATCTGAGCTCTCGTTTCTTAGACATTGTGTCAGCGCTGAAGGCATAGCATTCCTTCAGGCCAAGGTCGATGCGATCGCGCATGCAGCCGTCCCATCTGAGCCTGGCATGCTGCGCTCTTTCTTGGGCCTCGTTGAGTATTACGCCAGGTTCGTCCCCAGGTTGGCCGAGGAGGTAGAGCCGATGCGCCGACTACTACATAAAGGTGTTCCTTTCGTCTGGGATGCCGCCGCGGACGCTAGCTTCGCCAGGGTGAAGAGACTCCTCGCCTCACACCAAGTGCTGAGCATGTTCGACCCAGCGCTCCCTGTCATCATTGCCACAGATGCTTCTGCATATGGTCTGGGTGCCGTCCTGCAGCAGGTCGACGGGCCTCATATTCGCACGGCTGCCTTCGCGTCACGGACTTTGATTGCAGCCGAGCGGAAGTACTCGGCAGGGGAGCGAGAGGCCTTGGCTTGTTTGTGGGCCTGTGAGAGATGGCACACATACTTGTGGGGACAGCCCTTCACTCTTCTCACGAATCACCAGGCTTTAAGTGGCCCTGCTCTCTACACGAAGCACGGGACAGCGTCCTCTTCGCATCGCACGGTGGACAGCGCGGTTGCTCTGCTACAACTTCAAGGTCGAGTACCGTCGCGGCTCTGACAACAATGTGGCAGATGCCCTGTCTTGACTACCTGCGTCAGGCACTGAAGGTGAAGAACAGGCCGAAGAAGAGGTTGTGTCCTTGGCGACATCAGTTGTACATCGGGAAGACCTGCAATGCGCAACAGAGGAGGATGACACGTTACAAAACGTCATGCACTGTGTCCGGACGGCGATGCCTGCTCGGAAGAACCTGACTGTAGACCTGGTTCCATGCTATGAGGTCAGCCGCGAGTTGTCGGTGGTCGACGGTCTGCTTCTGCACTCAGAACGCTTCGTAATCCCGGCCAAGCTAACGGAGATGTTCGTCCAGAATGCGCACGAGTCCCACCCTGGGATTGTAAAGACAGGCGCCTTCGAGAGAAGTTCTGGTGGCCTGGATTAGACAAGCAAGTCGAAGGCACAATTCGCAGCTGTACAGTCTGCCAGTCTGCCGACAAGAGTGTCAAGACAGCACCAACACCGCTCCAGCCAGTGCCATTGCCCGAAAGACCTTGGAGCAAAGTTGCTATCGACATCGTCGGCCCCTTCGAGCAAGCACCAGCGAACTGCCGGTTCGCCATCTCAGTTGTCGACTATTACTCAAAGTGGCCGGAGGTCGCCTTCTGCAGCGACATCACATCGCAGACAGTCACGAATTTCCTGTCTACCGTTTTCGCACGAGAAGGCTACCCGACGGAGATTGTCTCCGACCATGGCCGACAATTCATATCGAGAGAGTTTGAGACGTTCCTCGAAGCAAGAAGAATAAAGCACTCGTTCTCGTCAGTCTACCACCCTCAGGCAAACGGCCTGGTGGAGAGGTTCAACAGGGTGCTAAAGTCGTATATACAGTTGGTGCTGCTGGAACAACGTCCGCTCAAGCCTACCGTCGTCAAGTATCTGGGAATCTACAGGGCTACACCACACTCCACCACCGGGTTGGCTCCTGCTGTGCTGCTCCATGGACGCCCCATGAGGACAGCACTTGACGTCGTTGGCCTTCCGACTGCAGAGCTCTGCACCAACCCTACTCATGAGATGCGTCGCCTTCGCAAGAGGGTGAGAGATCAAAAAGCCAAGAGTAAGGTGTATGCCGACCGGCGTCGAGCTGCTAAGGCCCCGAGCTTCCAGGTCGGTCACTGTGAGAGTGCGGAGACAAGTTCATGGCCCAAAGGGTACCCCCCCTTTCAGACCACCGCTGAAGGTCCTCAAGCGCGTTGGGCGTTGGTCATTTCATCTAGAAGACGGACGGACGTAGAATGGGTCGAAGTGCCCAGGGAGTCATGGCCGAACCAAGACTCTTTGCTGCAGAGTTCTCCTTGGTATGACAACACCGAGTTACCTGGCACGTCTGGGTCGACTCCCACCACGTTACCAGTGGGCACACCTCCCCAGTCACCGGTCAGCGTGCAACCAGAACTTCAAGCGCCACAGGCGGAACGAAGTTCGCCAGTGCATGTCCAGGAAGGCGATGGAGAACCCATACATCGACGACCTCCTAGAGAGTGACGCCCCCCACAACATCTTCTGGACTATGTTTAGTGACTGTTTGTACCTTGCAGAAAGTGACTGCTTGTGTTTTGCAGACAGTGACTGCTCGTGTTTTGGAGACAGTGACTGTTTTTTGTGTACAGACAGAACTGCTTTAAAGTGAGTTATGTGCAAGCAGCACATAAAATCATTAGGGGGGAGTGGATGTAGTGCCATGAAGCGACACCCTTTGGCGAGTTGTAGTTGTGGCGCCTTCCGTGAGATGGCACCACCACCTCGTCTCTGTACAGCATTGCACGGGACTAGTAAAGGCATTCTCTTTCTGGTCGGCACACCGTCTGGTCCTTGTCTGGGTTTGTCCCCTTCCGCGGCCGTCCGGCCTGGAACACAACAGCAATATATTATCGTTGTTAGCCTTCAACAGGGAAAGGCCATCATGGTGCGCTTTTTTTTGCCTTGGCAATCTGCAACTCATCAAGCTTTTTAATTGCAAATACGTTAAGGTCACTAATGTCCTCCTCGGTAAGTTTGGCAACGACAGTTTTTAGTTGAAGATCAACATGTTTGATTACAGTTATGCTCTCCTTAATTTAATTAGAATCTTCAAAAGTTGCCTGGAAGTGGCCTTGAGAGTGGTGTCCCCAGTTTTTGGTATTATCTGAATTTCTAAAATTAAACGACGGTTGAATAGAGAGGGCTAGTCCCTTTGGTATCACATTCTGGTCAATGCAGTCCCTGTAGAAAGAAGAATGTGAGGACATATCTTAATTTCTTGTCCATAAGTTTTCGCACACGAAGAAACAAAGGGGTAAAAGTCTGGCCACCATATTGTCACCGAGCGAACTTGTGCGACTTGTTCTGCCGAATTCGCTGAGATCGGCTGGGGCTGTCGCGTTGAGGTGGTGGATTCCGTAAGGTACTCAGCTTGGGAGGCACAGGGGGAAGGTCAGTGGGCGTTGTGTTGGGCTGAAGCAGTGTATCCGGTGCAACGTCTGGCTTCGGAGGCACAGGTGGGTGGTCCAAAGACACCGTTGTAAGTTGGGGCGGAGAAATAGGTCAAGTGGCTGGCTTCGGCGGCACAGGTGGGCGGTCGGTGGACGTTGCCCTGCATTGGAGTGGTAGTCCTGTTGATACATATGGCCTGGGAGGCACAGGAGGTTGGTCAGTGGATCCAAGACGAGTCAGCCTCAGCCGCGCTTGATCGTCAACAACGGGCTGGACGGTGTATGCCCCGAGGAGAGATGGTGACGAAGCGTTCATCGTGGACATCCGGTAACGCGTCAGGTTTTCCGCTGTCGTCGAACACCGCGCAATGGTGTCTGAATCGGATCCTCCATTATCGAGAGTTGCCACGACCGGAGAAGGAGGTACTCGACTCGTCTCCGTGGTTGGCCTAGGGGCCAGGGTCCCAGCCGAAGCCGGCAGGAAGCTTGCGACTGAGGCAAACGTCTTCATGAGCGTCTGAGCCATAACATGGTGCTCCTGTGGGGTAGCCCCAAGAAGCTGGGGCAACTCTCCAGCCGCCAGAACCCCGAGGCGGTAGTGGATAACATGCCTCAGGGTCTCCACCATCCGCTTGACTCCAAATCGGCTGGGGTGCAGTCCGTCACTCGCCAGCAACTCCTCGGGCCCCCACTCCATCTCACGGTGGGCAACAAATCCCACATCTTTGTTGACAAATAACAAGTACCACAAATGGTGATTCAGCGCGCGAACAAGGAAGTTAATTTCGGCCAGTGCCTGACGCTCGAAGTACCTTTGGTAAAGGTCTGGAAGTCGTGGGGGAATGCTTAAGAAGGCAGCCACGACACCAGGCCTCGAAGAACGCAGATGGCCAAGAAGCACATGAACTTGCTCGACGCATGATGACGAAGATGAAGATTTTTACGGATGGCGGCACATTGTCCAGAATTTGGAGGTAGTTCTCAAGCTTACATTCGGGTGCAGACTGATGGAAGATAAATTCCTCTGGGATAGAGTTCGGAAGATGCTTCGTGAAGGAGTCTCCACACATCAATTAGGTGCTAAGTTTTATTTTCTTTTATTGTTTCCCACCAATTGTGTAATCTTTTTTGTTCTGGAAAATATTGAATGTTTACACTTCTTTGGCCAGTGTCAATTCAATTGGTTTTATCATTGTGAGTATATTGAGACTTACTGACCGTTTTGTATGCTTTGACTATTTTTATCAATGGGATTCTCTGTACAGAGGTTATTTTTCAAAGTAAGTGGGAGTTATTAGTAGGTTTCCAGTAAACTGGTGCTGCGTAGACTATTGTTCTCTCGATTGATTTTATACAGATGTCTGAATTGTTTAGATTTGATTCCCCCATTTTATTCTGAGAATGTTGCCAATTTCAAGGTGCTTTGATATATTTTAGATTTTAAGTAGTTGGCATGCTGAATAAATGAAAGATTTCAGTCGAAGACGACTCCGAGTATCTTAAGTTCTTCCGTGTGTTTGAGGTTCTTAACTCCGAATTTCCCTGTTGGTGGCCTTTTTTTATAATCCTTTTCCGATTGTTTATTGAGATTTAGTTTTATTGAAGTTAACTTTTTTTTCTTTGCTTCATTTGTCAATGATTGCCAGTGTTTTGTTTGCTCTCTGTTCTATTTCCAATCTAGTTTTCCCTCTAACTATGATTGTTACATCATCTGCGAATGCCTGAATGTGTGTTCCTTTCTCAAATTTGAGATCTAGTAAAGTAGCGATGAAGATGTTCCAAATAAGGGGACTTAAGGTGAGCCCTGTGGACTTCCTATTGGGGGAATTTATTGTGATTTCTGTGGCTATTAATTTCTAGATTATTGTTCTTTCGTTTGTAATAGTAGATAAATATTTTTTGGGGGGATTTGTATTCTTTTAGTTTCTGTAACACAAAAGGTACCCATACTGTATTGAAAGCAATCGATATGTCTAGTGATATAAGAATGGATTTCTTCTTTGTAGCTATATTCCTGTCAGTTATTTTTAAGTTTCCCTGGCTATTTCTTAAGTTATTGCTGGTTGAACTTTTTGGCAAGAAATTTTCCCGCAAAACTCTCTTAGGTTGTTTTAGAAAAACTAACCGCAGTAGTGCGGTGAAATTTATGTAGGTGGTTAAACTTATTGGTACCGTGGATCTATTAGATTTAGCGGGGGCCGAACGTTTTTTGTTTTTTTATCTGGTTTAATGTGTTCCCTGTGTATTCCTATCGGAATTACACAGAGGAGGTGAGCGACAGAAAAACGCTTGAAAAGTGACTTTCTAGATAGAATTGCGCTACGAAAGTTTGATAGCTTCTAGCGGAATAGTTTATAGTCAAGTACGGTAAATTTAACTCTTCTAGCTTTTCTAAATCCTATCAAAATTGGAAAAGTTTGAGAGCTCACTTTTTGCCGGTTCGGTCCGGTAGCCCCCTGGTGGTGGAGTCAGGCCACGGTGTAGGAAGGCTCTTTAGGTGTGGAGACTCCTCTCCTCGCCCCGTCGGAACGGCGAACACATCACGCCCCCTCCTTTCCTATGTTTTCTCCGCCTGCCCCTAGGCGCCAAAACGTTCAGGCCGTCCGCCCGCCGGCCCTCCGCCAGAACGTGGGCTAAGCACCCATTGCTTGCACCACCTTTGGTTGTTTCAAACATTTTTTTTTTCTTTTGCAATGGTGAATGATAGATATGTAAAAAACCAAAGATCCAAATTCGGAAATAGTCAAACATTCGAATGAATGCGCCGACTGCTCTCCAGCCTGGGAAAACGTAGACATTTTAGAAAGGGAAAACAAAGACATGAAAATATTAGTGAAAGAGACAATCAGGATAAAGACATCTGCCGAATGCATCAGTCACACGTCCGTCCATTTAAGTACAGAGGCCGAAAAAATTTTGCGGCTGACTGGTTTGGGAAGAACCGGGATGACTTCGGGGTGTCGCAGTGTATGTGTGTTGACAGGGGATCTGTCTGCAGCTTTGTGTTGGCGCCGTCTGAGCTTATCGTTGACTGGAATGTACGAGGGGCCTGGGAAAAGGAAGAGGGAAGGGGGTAGGGGTTTCGGGAAAAGGAAGAGAAAAAGAGGGGGGACCACAAATAAAGTTTGTAGCTGCGTTTGAGACTTCGTCCGTGTCGTTCTGTGTTTTGACCCTTGTCCGTATCTCCAGTCTCTGGTTTACAACTGTGCTCAGTTTTTTTTTTCGGTTCCGCCGCTTTGCATGGACTGCAGTTTTGTGCATCAGCCTGTAGCACCGGCATAGATTGACATTGGTGAGCATGGGACGCAAGTGCTTTGTTCCAAACTGTAATTCCGGTTACAAGAGTTGCAATGAAAAGATGACATTGTTCAGCGCTCCTTCAGACCCTGAGCGTTTGGCACAATGGACACGAGCGATTCTTCGCAAGGATCGACGGCTAATGTCAAAACACACTGTGTGCACCAAGCACATCCCAGAGGATATGGTGTTGAGGACAAAATACTATGGCGAACTCGAGGGTGAAGTCTTGCTTGACGTTCCAAAACGACCAGTTATGTTGCCACATGCTGTGCCGTGCATATTTCCATCGTGCCCCTCGTACCTGTCGACCATTTCCAAGAAAAGAAAATCGCCAACGAAGCGGAAATCTTCAGCGCTTCCAGCACGAAAAAACTGCGAAGATCACCAACACATGAGGCATTGGGCACAGGCCATGGAGATTGTACCCGCGATCAAAGTCGAAATCTAAGCGACGCAGCCACGAAAGAATCAAGGGAACACAGCGTCGAACCTGGACCAAGTGCTCAAAGGAACAACTCTACAGACGATGTGACCCGTGATGAAGCAGCTCCAGGATTTACAACAGTTACGCAGGACCGCGGTACAAGTTGGGACTCATCAACAGTGATGGAGCAACGAGGACCTTCCACAATCACAGCAGAATGTCTTGACCCTGCTGATGTTCTCTTGCCGAGCCCAGCCTGGGGTCACCACATAGTTCCCATTGGAGGTCTGCACAACTTCAGCTTCACAGAGGTTCGGCTGTCACCAGGTATGCCCCCATGTTCTGCAAAGATGCTTCATTTAGAAGAGAAGACAAAGGGGAAGTTTCAAATGATGACGTTTGCTTTCGATACGAAGGTTGAACTTGCAACGTTGCCAAACAACTGCCAGCTAAAAATCACAGAGGACTGGGATGTTGTCAGCGACGCACTCGAGCTCGTCCTTCCACAAAGTTAATCTTTGTGCCAGGGGACCAACTCGAAGCAAATTTCCGAATGTTCAACCTGAATGTGCCTACGTCGACAAAAGTGGAGCTTGGAGAAAAAACTGCTGTACACTTGTTGATCAAGAGAGGAAGCAGTGTAACTCTTGCGCCAACACTCTTCCAATTCATCAGACTCGACGTGAAAGGCGAAAGACTGAGCGGAGGAAAAGAATCCCCATAAGTCCTTAAAAAAAAGAGCAAGGTCACGCAGTTGAGGAAACAGCGCATTGCGTGCTACCGCTCCAAATTGCGTCTTCTAAGATCAAGACAAAAGCTGGAAGCTGAATTGCTAGCATGCCAAAAAGAACTCCAAAAGACCTTCAAGAAGCAGCGCCACCACTGCCTATAAAGGAAACGCAAGCGGCTGCGGGCGTCAGTGCACACGGCAACCCAGCCGTGATGATGTCGCCTAATGTACCAATACTCATGCAGGTTTGCACTTGGTGCCTACTCATCGCTTCGGGCCAAACGTCGTCTTCATCGCCTATCGGATATCGCGATGACATCGCTCATCTGCAGTTGCTCCACGTGGCCAACATCTACAGAGCACCTTCACGGGCACGATGACGTCAAAAGACCTTCAAGAAGCAGCGCCACCACTGCCTATAAAGGAAACGCAAGCGGCTGCGGGCGTCAGCGGACACGGCAACCCAGCCGTGATAATGTCGCCTAATGTACCACTACTCATGCAGGTTGGTGATAGAAAACATGTTTTTCACCGCGATTACCTCTGTTTGATTGTGTTGCCGTGTCCCCACACAATTGCTGCTTTTGTACGCGATTGTTTCTCTGTAGCAGGCCTGTTGCTCATACTAGCTGGAGATGTGGAGGAAAACCCAGGGCCTATTACGCAAGAAATGTTTAATGATATGATTCGGACACAAAAGGAGATCCTTGCTAAAATTACTGAGGTACAAGTAAAACAGACTTCGTCGGAAGAAAGTATGCTACAAATGCAAAAGAGGTTACTTGCGATAGAAAAAAAACTTGAGAGCGTAGGTGAAACTGAGAACAGGCTTGCTAAACTTGAAAACTCTGTTAGTGGCTATGATGTCGAAATAAATGCTCTTGTAAAACAAATTGATGACTTAGAAAATCGTTCACGACGAAATAACCTTATCGTAAGGGGAATTAAAGAAGAGGCTTCTGAAAACGAGGATGTACTGATGAGGAAAATCAACAATGAGGTGTTTGACACTATACTAAATCAAAAACTGAACTCTATCCAACGTACACATCGACTTGGAAAAAAGATGACTGGTAGAGATCGTCCTGTAATACTTACAGTTGCGGATTTTAAAGAGAAAATGGCTATCATGAAAAACTGCGTCAAACTTAAAGGTACCAAAATTAGCATCAATAAGAGGGTTGTTGAGCTTCGAAAGAACCTGTGGAATTCAACCGCAGAGGAGAGGAAAAACGGTGCCAAAGTCAATCTGGTCTTTGATAAGCTGTGGCTTAACAATGTTATGTACGCCTGGAATGAAGTCAGCAATGAGAGATACAAGTGTCACATTCCTTTGGAAGCAAATAAAGAGTGACTAAAACAAAATGATTCAGCATGTTTTAAAATATTAAACGTAGATGCCAGAAGTATTGCAAACAAGGTTGACGCGCTCGAAAGCATAATGCTAGAACACGATCCTGAAGTGGCTGTAATTACCGAGACATGGCTTCATGAAAATATCCTAAGCTCCTAAGTTACTCCTCGGAACTATTCAATGGTAAGAAAAGATAGAGGGGGACGAGGTGGCGGAGTTGCTATTATGATTAAAAATAACATGAAATTTGATGTCCTTGAAGAAGTGCGGGATGTGGAAGCATTATGGATCAAGATAAAATTGAATAGCCGTACAGTTTACATTGGTGGCATTTACAGAGCCCCAAATTCGCCAGTTGAAATGCTGTTAAAACTAAGGGGCTACATGGATTCAAATTTACGTTACGGAGACAACATATTGTTACTGGGAGATCTTAATTTACCTGGGATTGACTGGTCATCATATTCTCATAGAACGGCAGAAGTAGCTAGTTGCGATCAATTATTAGAACTAGTATTTTGCTATAACTTATCCCAGGTGGTAACAGATTACACTAGAGTATGTTCAACAACGTCAACAATTTTAGATCCCATTTTTGTTTCCGAGAGTTTAAAAACATCTTTTTCGAAATGTGAAACCGAAAAAGGCCTATCTGATCATAGGATGGTACTCGTCTTATTGAATGTTACCCAGAAAAATTGCACAGTCATTCACGAAAGATGTTTTTGGATTTTAGAAGTGCTGATGATGTAAGCATACTTGATTGCCTTGAACAATCGTTTGATGATTTTATGCTTCTTTACCAATCAAATGCTACCCCAGATACGTTATGGAACTATTTTTCAAGCATGACTTTACGGCCGGTGTATTGAGCGATTTATAAAAAAGCACCCTAAAAAAATCAGGAACAAAAATCCTTGGATTACAAGGGAAATAATTCATGCAAAACGACAACTGAAGCGGAAACGAGCGAGTTCGCATGGTACAGGTGTAGAAAAAAAAACTTGCATTCAGCGATTGAGCCTGGAGCTGAGGCATCTAGTTAGAGTCTAAAGAAAGGTCTTATAATATAACACTTAAAAGATTCCTTAGTGAGGCACGTAAGAAGTTCTGGCGGTACGTCAACCCTTCGGCTAAGTTCCAGCAGCGTGCTTCTGACCCAAAAAATGAAAAGCAGAGCGTTGAAAATTTTAGCACTTTTTTTTCATCCGTCTTTACCAACAATGATGGAAATTTGCCAAGCTTTAGTGATTCTTTAACAATCCTTCCATGAATGATTTAGATATAAGTGAGCAAGGAGTTTTTAACCTTCTACTTAACATCGACACAAAAAAGAGCCCAGGTCCAGACGAAATTCCTTATGAATTTTTAAAAAGGTATGCTGAGTGGGTTTCTAAGTACCTTACTATCATCCTTAGATTGCCTATGAGTAGCGGTTCTTTTCCCAGCGCGTGGAAAATAGCAAAAATTATACCCGTCCACAAGAGTGGTAGTGTTAATGACGTCTGTAACTTTTGCCCCATTTCCCTTACTAGTACATGCTCATAACTAAACATCTACTGGCTTACCTTGAAAATTATGACATATTATTTAAATCACAGCATGGTTTCTGCAGAGGTCTTTCCACGACTACCCAGCTCATAGAAACTGTTCATGATCTCTCTCAAAGGACAAACTGTCGTGGTCAAACTGATACAGTATTTCTGGATTTCGCAAAGGTGTTTGACAAAGTATCTCACCCAAAATTGTTATTGAAAATCAGTGCTGTCTTTAAAAATCCAGCCATCACGAAGTGGTTTTCCTCTTATCTTTCATCACGGAAACAGTACGTTAAAGTTGGGGGAAGCAAATCCCCTATGTCCCCAGTTGTTTTGGGCGTACCCCAGGGCAGTGTCTTGGGTCCTCTTTTATTTTTGATTTTTATTAACTATCTGCGCAATGACATCTCAGTTCCAATCAGACTATTCGCCGACGATTGTGTGATTTACAATAAAATTGAAACATCAGACGATCAAATCGAAATAAACTGTAACTTAGAAAAAAATAAGAAGTGGTGTAATAATTGGCAAATGGTGCTAAACCCTGAAAAATCAGTCTTCATGTCTATTACGAGAAAAAAAAATGTTTTGGCTTATAATTATTGCATTGCGGGCGCTGAGCTTGAGAGAGTAAAAGAACATAAATACTTAGGCTTAATATTTACTCCTGATCTAAAATGGAACACTCACATTGATAATGTATGCATCAAAGCTAATAAAGCACTGTGGTGCCTTTGACGAAACCTCGCTATTGCAACTCCTGAAATAAAAAGTCAGGCTTGTATGACACTGGTAAGACCCGTCATCAAGTATTCTAAAATTGTATGGGACCCATATGCCGTTACAAATTGCAATAAGCTGGAGAAAATTCAGCGACTCGCATCCAGGTTTATTTTTAATAAATACAGTCACATTCATTCCCCCCCAAAACTATGTGAACTTGCCAATCTTCCTACATTTGAATCAAGAACGAAATATGAAAGGTTAAAGTTTCTTTTTCAGATTATTCGTAACTGCGTAAAGATAAAGAAATCTGAGTACTTTGAAATTTGCTCCACCGAATCCTCAAGACATCGTCATATCATGTACATTCCTAATCCATCTGTTAAAAACGATTGCTTTAAGTACAGTTTTGTTCCGAGGGCTATTAAAGATTGGAATGTGTTACCCGATTCCGCTGTGTCATCTATGTCGCTAAATGAATTTCTGGAGCGTATCACTGATATTGTTGTATGTGCTACAAATTAAAACCCCTATAGCTTGTGTAAAGAAATGTTTCAAAACTACGAAGTGATCCGTTTCGTAAACTGCCGAAATTACGAAGCATCTCAATACACTTGTAACCTTTGTGTATGCTTGCATGTAAGTGTACATGTTTGTTTGTTAGTGTCTTTTTTTTCCACCCCTGTAATAGCCGTGTGCAAGGGCTGACAGTATCAATAAATGAAATGAAATGAAACTGTGGGAAGAGGATGGTCTGAAGGAAGCTCTGAAGAAGGTCGATCTGCCTGATGCTCAACAGATGCTTATAACGGAATGTGTTTCTGCAGCGAAAACGAAGTCGAAAAAGGGAAGAAGATACACAGACAACTGGCTGCTACTGTGCCTTCTGCTTCATATTCGTTCACCGGCGGGGTACAGGTTTCTAAGGAATAACGACATTTTGCCCTTGCCTGCGGTTGAAACTGTCCGCCGTTAAATCGCCATGGTCGGTCTAAAATGCGGTTTCGACACGGACTATTTCACTGCCCTAAAGAAAAAGCTAGCATCTAAGCCAGAGTTATTCCGACGTGGAATCATCCTTTTCGACGAGATGCAAGTGCGGAAAAGCAAGTGTGTCAGCTCGAAGACACTCAGCTACGTAGGCGTCGCTGATCATGGCAGAGACGAGCAGAAGAGTTCCGACCTAGCAGACCGTGGGTTGGTGTTTATGTTTTGCCCTTTCGGAGCGAACTATGCACAACCGATTGGTGTGTTGCATAGAAAAATGCAACGCAAGGAACTGTGCTCTGCCAGCTACTTTTGCAGGCAATAAACTTGCTCGAGGCAGCTGGTGCTGTGGTTGACGGTGTAGTGAGTGATGGGGCCAGCACCAACAGGACGATGTGGAGACAGCTTGGAGTCAGCGGGGAAATGGACAATGTGAAGTATTTCTTCCAACATCTGGTCGACTCACGAAGAAAGGTATATATGTCCTCGGACGTACCCCACCTTTTCAAGTGCATTAGAAACCGTTTGTACAAGCAGAAGTATCTGAAGTGTAAAGGAGCATGGATTAACTGGTCGGACTACACCGCAGGGTACCAAGAGGACAGCTATAATGCCGGCGATCTGAAAGTGTGCCCAAAAATTACGCATCAAAACATATGCCCCTCAAACATGGACAAGATGCGCGTAAAACTTGCCACGCAAATCTTTAGTAGGTCAATGACTGGCGGGCTAGAATACTACCACCGAAGGAATGTGACCAGCTTGTGAAACTGTGCAGGGACTATTGAGTTCACTCTGAGGTTGAACGACCTGTTTAACGCACTAAACCGACGACATCCAGATGCCAGGGAAGCCCGGACCTGAAGATATTGGCACGGGCCATCAACTGGCTCGACAGCTGGGAACGTGAGGTGCATGGCGGTACCATCTCGCTCGACATGTTTCTTACGCAGAGTACCGCACAAGGCCTTCGTGTCACCCTCAAGTCTACAATAGACCTCTCCGTGTATTTGCTTACCAGTGCAACTTTGATTACGTCCTCGCATGCAAATTCAATCAGGACGCAATTGAGCGCTTTTTCGGCAAGGTGAGGCAAGCGACTGGTGAGAATGATCATCCAGATATGCCAACGTTTATGCAGCCGTACCGCACACTGACCCTTTACAGCTTACTGAAACCGCCGCACACTGACCCTTTACAGCTTACCGAAACCGCTGGTGGACTTTACAACCTTTAAGGATGTTTTCAAAAGCAGGTTGACAGACACCTACAAGCAACACATCGCAGAGTTGTGAACAAAAATTGATGGACTAATAGCGACCGAGAAATGGGAGTGCGAGGACATTTTTCCCGCTGACGAGAAGATCCCCGAGGTAGTGGACTGCATAATCTACTACGTCTATGAATTCCTGTCAAGAAGGATGAGACAGCTGTTTAGCTGCACTGTCTGCAGGGACTCCCTATCTGTGACAGGAAATCAGGCACCTGAGGCGGCACTGACCAACTCAAAAACACAAGGTGGCCTCATCCACCCGAACTCTAAGCTTTTCAAGATATTGAGGGTGGCTGAGCGGTACTTCTCGGAGCATTGCAATGAGCATGACGTATTTTGGAACACTATCGACCACGTCATAGAAAGCGGCGATATGTCGTTTCCCTGCGACGAGCACAAGACTGACGCCATGGCCAGGATACTTTAGTACTACGTGCTCATGAGAATGCGACAGTACTGCAAAGGAAAAAACCGAGATGCAAAAAAGCAGTCTCGAGAAAAGAAGAAAGAGTCCCGACTGTGCAACTCGTAATGTGGAAAAGAACTCCAAAAGCAGCTATAGAGTGTATCATACATTAAACAATGTTTTAACAGCGTTTTTTTTACAACGGATTTTACAGCGTTTTTTTTTTTTTTTTTTTTGTTGAGGTTCGTGATGATATTATTATTATACTTATATCAGAAGTGCCATTAATAAAATCGGTTTGCTTTCTTTGACGAGTGTGATTACTATAAACTTTTGCTGCAATCTGCTACATGCAAATGTAAGTGTACTAACAAAGTGAACCTTTCAAAGGATGCTGCTTTCATTAACCTCTGTGTGCAAAATGTGTAACTTTGTGCCAATTCGCTCAGCAGTTCAATTTAGCAGGACTCAAAGGCTGCCTTAAAATGTAAAAGAATAATCACATTAGCTGCCCTACATGTTGAAAAAAAAAAATTAATAGTCCAGTCGAATCAACAGGAATTTGCGAACCCAATATTTTTTTTGAGAAAAGTCATCTGAACGGTGCTTAAAACAATTCAGTTCCGTATCATCCGTTAACAAGGTTCTTGCTAATTACTCTTTATTTTTGTGCATTCTTTTTTTTTTTCTTTCGGTCGCACTCAAGTTATTGTTTACCTGCGGTGCAATCAGAGTTAGTTCATTTTACAAATGCTGACCGACGTTAGTATTGCACTACTGAGGAAACAAACGACGGAATGTAAGCTATGCTAGACATTATCTACAGGAGAGTGATATTTTTTTCACTCGTAGACCGCCGCGTCGGCTGATATTAGGGAGTTACCTCTGTCTGCCATTGTTCGGGTTATGAAAACTTCAGTGTGCTGAGCGAGATGATAGTTGAGTGGCCCCACCTACATACCACATCGTATGCGAACCGGTAGCCACCAGAAAGCAAGCGGCACGCCGAGCAGCCAGCTAGCTGAGGCGGCCCAGTGCGCTGCCGGATAGCCTGAAACTTACGACGCCATCTGGGGGTGGCTCTGTGAAGCGAAGTGCACGGCGTATCATTATCTGGTCGTGGCGGAGAGCGGAGTCTCTACACCTAAAGAGCCCTCCTACACCGTGAGTCAGGCTCACGCAGCCGTAACAAGGGAGAGAGGAGAAAGAGGGGAGAGTAAAGAAGAGAGGGTGCACCACGGTAGAAGGTGGATGGAAAGAGAGGGTGTTGCAGGGGCTAACTCAATGCATGCACCACACCTGCTGCTATGGGCGCAAGTAGTCGCATGAATGCAGAGGATGGGTGGATAGACTAATACGGCTGGCTCCTTTGAATTGGGCGTTGACTTGCGCAACCTGGCCAGTGTTCTACAACGAACGGGCGGCCCTGGTGGCTTGCGCCTGCCCGCCTCCCTCCATCTCTCCACTTCTTTTTCTTGTATCCCTTTTTATATATATATTTTTTTTTTTCGTGCATAAAGTGCACAAGACACAGAAGCAGGTTTTTTTCACGTGATCTTCATTCATTTTGTTATTAATTTTTTCGTGAACATGTTAACATAGAAATGATTGCACTGAATTATTTACGTACCACAATAGCAAATGAACACAAATATACAAATTATTAAACTGATTTATATAGTATAAAATTAATTACACACCACACGACACAGTAAGACAGAAACAGAAAAGAAAACTAGACATGTGGTCCGTATAAATGCAAACCTTTGCAAAGAAATCTTAAAAAAAAAAAAAACACGAACGGGGTAAATAAGGCGGTGCATTTGTTTGTAAGTATTAAAACGCCCAACTTAATTAAAAGTTTCATACAAGGATAACACTTTCTGCTGGCCAAAAGGGAGCTATCTTTTTTTTCCTGCCGTTCAAAAAAAGAACCATTCTTCACAGCCATGTCTGATCAACGAAAGAAAAAATAATGGGAATGAAGAAAAGTTGAAATCTGTCTTAACTCAAGCTCTAGTCCTGCTCAGCTAAATGTCAAAACTGTAAAAGGTAACGTTAAGGTGGGTGCAGGCATTTAAACAAAACAGAACGAATAAACATAGGGGCAAACAAGACGACACATCTTTCGATGTGTCGTCTTGTCCGTCTCCATGTTTATTCTTCCTGGTCAGTTTAAAAAAAATACCTACAGTTTTGCAGCCTTCCTAGCTTCTGCAGAACGTTTTGAGAGCCCCCTGTTCAGTAAATGCAGGTGCCACAGCAGCCTTGTACAGGTGAACATCTTGATGAACTGGACCTTGCATGCGAGACTACAAAATGGGTCCTCTGCGCATTGCATCAGGTATGCATGTAGGCTACGCGCCCCACCATCCTGGTGCAGTACCTTACTGATGCATGTCAGAAAGCGTTCCTCCAGTACATTCACCAACTCAAGGCATGCTTGCAATGGGGTGGCATTGCTCAGTGCAATTCCTGCACTGAGCAGTGCCAGGAATTGCTCCTTCGAGCGAAAGCTCTCATCACTAGACTTAAGTGTATCGGAGCAGGCGGCACACAATTTCTTTTGCATGAAGCGGTGCACAAGGTTCCCGGCAACATAGTAGCGAACATTGGCCTGAATGACCATTTCGCTGTCAGTCAGCTGGCTCTCACTTTCCGTCTCTAGATCTCCAAACAGATATTCAGCCTGTTGCTCACTGTGGGCAGCTGCAGCCTGACACCTCGGAACTGGCAGTTTTTTGAGCTTGGTCAAGATGACTGATCTATCAGCCTCGCAGTTTGACTGACCCGAAATCTTAAACAATTTTCCTACCAGGATGTGCTTAAGCCCTCTCACAAATTGAAAGGCATTTGGAGTTTCATTGCAGCCATGTTGCTGTTGGCACATTCCAAAGAGGTTCTCTAGCACATCTTGGTTCAGACGTCTTGTGAATAGCTGACTGAACCCGAAGTTGAGATGAAGATCCTCCCACAGTAAAAGGACGGCAGATATTGTGATCTGCCATCCTTTTACTGTGTGAGGTTGCCGCCTCGTCTCAAATCTCCGGGTTGAGATTGAAGCCAGCATCGTCCTCGGGAATTCAATCTGCTCCTTGCATTTTTTTGCCTTGCCAGGTGCCTGATCGGATGTTAATGCGTCTCGAAATTTCTTTGGATTTTGTGATGTCACGCTGCCAATGTTTAGGATGTCAAACAGCTTGTCAATGTGCTAAAAAAAAAAAAAAAACGTGTTCACAAAATGTAGCCGTGTGAATCGCATCGCTCTCTAACAGATTGAGTAAAATGAACGTTAGGATTGAAACCGAGACTGAATTGCTCAACACCTGCACCACCAGCTTTACCTTCATGTTTCCGAAGGGCGTGTGGAAAATGTGGCGATCTGTGAGCAGTGGCAGCAGTCTTTCTTTCAGCGCGTGCGACAACTCGTACCTTCTGAATGTGCTACCATTTTATCTTTTGGTTGCCAATTTCGAAAATGGTTCCATTTCTCAAGTTATTTTTAGTGCACTTAGGAGGTGTGTAGTGTCGAAGAGAAAGTACACTTTCTCGCCACCCACGTCAAACAATGGATGTTCAAGTGCCACGCCAAGGTCTTTTGATATTGCGACATTGCTGCCGCCTTGGTCACAGACCAACGCCTTTACCACAATTCCGCCAGACCCGAGATCTGTTATTAGACGGACTAGCAAAGCCTGGAGGGGTGCAGCATCAACTTTGGTCTCGCCTAGCAGGAAAGCGACAGGCTGAATCCACTGCCTCGAGATGCCAGCTAGGGTAACGACAAGAGCGGTACTCGCCATGTCGGGTGTTCTCTCAGAACCCGAGTGTTCAAATCCATGGACAATGTCTCTCTTAGGATCGTAATACAGGTTGCTATTTAATGATATCTCATCAAAGAGCAACACACATGTACAATCTTTGAGAGACCAGTTTGCCATTTTTTTTGCAACGTCTGGATCACTGTGGGCATCATGCCAGGCTCCAAGACGATGTCCTGAAGCCAGTTCGCAGTGATCGCACTAATGGTAGAAGCAAAATTTTGGACACTTAGCGGTAAGCTTTGGGACTGTGAAAATAAAGGTTAAGTGTGAACGCTTTGAAATCGTTGAGCCACCTCCTCCCACACCTATTAAGAGGCTGAAGATACACCTGAACCTTGAAAATATCCAGCGCTTCCTTTGAAAGGAAGCGTGAAGCATGTTCCACGAGGTCCTCTCTTGAAACCTCCGTCGCCAATTTTGATTTCTTTGACCTAAACAGGGCGAAGCGCATTCTCGAATTTGACAATCTAAGCTTCTTCAACACTCACCCTGTTCTGGGAGTGTAGCCCCTTCGCGCCTTGCTTCTCGACTGCCTCGGTGTGCTGGTGCTCAGACGGGCTTGATCATCAGGATCTGAAAAATATTGACTCATATTAAATTATTTAAACTGAAACTTTACGAGGCTAATGAAGGCGCGAATAATATGGTTCATATAGAAAGAAAATGAAGCTTAAAATATGTTTTGTTTGAAAAATTATTTTTGGATATAGGCAAAAGGGAGAAAAACAAAGTATAACATTAATAAAAACGGCTTACCCGACACATCTTCTCCACCTTGCTCTGCGTGTTCTGGAATGAGAATCAAAGCTCTCAACGGTACCCAGCCTAGCTAAACGAAGACTGACTTACCTAGCAAAGCCTCTTCCGAAGGCTCAGAAGGCTCTGCTGCGGGTGTGTCAGGTTCTGCATGTTCTAAAATGCTGTCAACGACACCCAGCCTGGCTAAATGGTGACCGACTTACCTAGCAAGGCCCGACACTGCCGACCTGTCTCTGCCGTCACCGTACAACCAGCAGAACTCCGGTGAGTCCGGCGCATCCGAAACTGACTAGACAATGACCGTTGCTCCCGTAATGCATTACCCTCGCTTCACAGTACGGAAAGGCGACAAAACGCCACGTTTTGCGGCGTCCACTTTTGTAGGGGTAGTTCCATATGCAGGACGATGCTGGCCTCTACGGTATTTCTCCGAACGCCGGGAGCTGCGTTCGCCTGGTGGAGTCCTCACTGGGGGACAGACTTGAGTTGAGGCAATAGAAAAGGATTGAAAAATAATGTGCCTCGGTCTGCTCCAGCGTTAACATTGCAGACTTAATCCAATTGAAAGTAAATAAAGGTGGTCAAGACCAAAAAGGAAATTTGATGCAAAAAGCCAATTGGTATATAAAAAAAAAAAATTGTAAATCTAAATCTTTAGTGAGACCACCGCCAGGGGACTGGACCCAGTCTGGTCAGCGGCGTTTATTTGTTACTAATTGCATTCCCCCTTTTCCCCCCTCCTCTTCCTTCTTGTCTAACAGTGTATTCTCATTGGTCTGTTTTCTTTATGGTTTGTACAATCTTCTATTTCTTGTTCTTTTCTTGTTTTCTCTTCTTTTCTTGTCTTGATACCGATCTTCCTCTGCTGTCTGTCCCGGTGTCGTCGTGGATGCCCTCACTGAATTTCCTAGTTGGCTCTCCCCTTCTAAAATGTTCCATTCCCTTCCCCTTCCCCCTTCCCCTTTCCCCTTTCCCCTTCCCCCCCCCCCCCCCCCGTAGCTAGGTATATTTTTGTGCTTGGAGTTAAGTTAGTTTTGCCGAATGGGTGTTGACACAGACTCACCCGTGACTGTGATCAACCTGGAGATGTTTCAAGAAATTCTTCCAGACATCCAGTTGAAACCTTCGAGAATAACGCTCAAGCCGTACACCGGCAAGACCATCGTTCCAGAGGGAATGGTTCAAGTGGAGATGCGGTACAACGGGCAAGTCAAGCGTCATGAAATTCAAGTGGTGAAGAATGCGGGACCTCCCATACTGGGAAGGGCATGGCTTCAGGATTTTCAAGTGAACTGGAAGGAAGTACACAGCGTGCGCGCAGAGACCTTAACTCTTGCAGGTGTGCTACAGAAACACAGTTCCATCTCTGAAGGTCCGGGAGAACTGAAGGACCACGCCGTGAAACTCTGCGTGAATGATGATGCTCAACCAAAGTCTCTCAGACCAAGGTCAGTTCCATACGCCCTCCGACAAAAGATCGAAGAGGAGCTGGATCGTCTTGAGAAAGAGCACATAATCACTCCCGTGATGAGGAGTGAGTGGGCGACTCCAATCGTTCCAGTGATGAAGGCAAATGGACAAGTGCGCATATGCGGGGATTACAAGGTTACACTCAACCCAGCCTTGAAGCCAGATAGGTACCCACTACCGAAGACTGAAGATCTTTTTGTGAAGATTGCCCAGGGCGAGAAGTTCACCAAGCTGGATTGCAAACAAGCCTACTTCCAGATCCCTTTAGCGGAAGAATCAAGAAACCTCACTGTGATCAACACACACAAAAGGCTCTATCAGGTGAACAGAGTGCCATTTGGAATAACCCCAGCATCAGCTATCTTCCAACGCGTCATCGAAGAACTCGTTGGAAACTTGCCGTACACAGGTGCATTTCAGGATGACATTGCGGTAACTGGCAAGAACGATCAACATCACCTGCGGAACCTGGTCATCATACTGCAAAAACTCAAGGAAAGCGGCCTTCGCTTGGGAAAAGAAAAATGCTGCTTCATGCAGGACTCCATCGAGTACCTAGGACATGTAGACAAACAAGGGATCCACCCAAATCCCAAGAAGGCGGATGCGATCCTACAAGCGAAGACGCCCAAAGACCAAAAAGAACTCGGAGCATTTCTGGGACTCCTGAACTACTACGGGAAGTTCATCAGCGACGCAGCCGACATCCTACATCCGCTACATGAACTGCTGCAAAAAGATAAAAGGTGGGAGTGGTCGAAATCATGCCAGAGAGCCTTCAACGAAGCGAAAAAGCAACTCACCAAGCAGAGTCTGCTAGTGCACTATGACCCTGCACTTCCTCTGGAACTGCACTGTGACGCATCGAGCCATGACATTGGTGCAGTACTTCAACACGTACTACCCAACAAGCAACGGAGGCCGATCGCCTTCATGTCAAGAACGCTTTCTAAAGGTGAGCGAAACTACTCTCAGATTGACAAAGAAACGCTGAGTCTAGTTGAGGGCGTAAAGAAATTTCACCAGTATTTGTTTGGATGCCACTTCACGCTGTGGACGAACCACAAACCCCTGGTATTGATTTTCAATCCCGGTAAGGGAATCCCAGGCACGGTTGCGGCAAGAATGCAGCGATGGGCAATCATCTTGTCAGGGTATGACTTCGACATAAAGTATGTGTCGACTGATAAGAACGTAGTCGCAGACACGCTGTCGAGACTCCCAATGACTGACAAGGGCGCTACAAAATCAGAAACTGCAAGAATGAACGAAATCAAATGTCTCCATCTGGAAAAGTTTCAAGCACTTCCACTGACACAAAAGCACATCAGCAGAGAGACACGAAAGGACACCGTGTTGTCTAAGGTTATAAGACTCACCATGGATGGATGGCCGGAACAAGTGAATTCCGAAGACCTCAAGCCTTACTTCCATCGCAGAACAAAACTAACCGTAGAGCTCGACTGCGTAATGTGGGGAACACGCGTCATCGTACCCTCGAGGTACCGAAAACACGTTTTAAACGACTTGCATCAAGGTCATGCGGGAACGACAAAGATGAAGGGACTGGCACGACACTACGTGTGGTGGCCGCTTTTGGATCATGACATCGAAACGATGGTCCGAAGTTGTCATCCATGCCAGGAAGTGGGCAAGGAGGCACCCAAAGTTCCCATACACCCGTGGGAATACCCAAAAAAGAAATGGCAACGCCTGCATGCAGACTTCGCAGGACCCTTTCAAGGAAGGAATTTCTTGCTGATCATTGATGCATATTCAAAATGGCCCGAGGTAGTGCCCATGACCTCGACGACTTCGGCAGCCACCATAAGAGTGTTTCTAACTCTCTTTGCAAGATACGGACTGCCAGAAAGGAGTATGACAACAGGCAATGGCCCGCAATTCCGATCAAGCGAATTCCGGGATTTCATGACAAGAAACGGAGTGCAGCAGTCATTCTCACCCCCGAACTATCCTGCAACGAACGGTGCGGCAGAAAACTTTGTGGGAACATTCAAGAAGTCTGTCAACGCAAGCCTGAAGTCGGGGCTGACCATGGAAGAGGCATGCCATAACTTCTTGGTGGCATACCGGACAACCCCGCACAAGACAACTGGCTCAACACCTTGCCAAAATGATGACAGGAGACGAATTTCGCACAAGGTTCGATCTTCTTAGACCATCAATAACGGATGTCGTGCGATCAAAACAGGCGAAGCAGCATGCCTCGCGCAACTCTAAAGAACGACACCTACATCAGAACGACCAGGTCTGGGCAAGAGACTAGAGGAATGGCAAGAAATGGTCGAAAGGAGTCGTCGTACGAGTTCTAGGAAACCGAACATATGCGATTCGCACGAACGACGGAAATACCTGGAAACGGCACATTGAACAGCTGAGACATGTACCCAAGGAGAAAAATGGATTATCCCCGAATCAAGACAATAGCACCAAGGGCGCAAAAACATAGAAAATGTTCGCCCCTTCCCGAGGCATCAGTCAGCGAAACGGTTCACCGTCTCCGATTTCCAGTGACGACTTCCCAACCACAATTCAGGACAGCTAGAATGATCTTGCAGCACCGGAGGCAGGCACTCCAAGCTCGCCAGCCACACCGCTTAATGGCACACATGGCCAAGGCACGGAGGGTAGCCCTGCTCTTCTCAGAAGATCAACACGGACGTGCCAGCCACCTAAGCGGCTGGGCCTGTGAAAACGTTAAGTTTTTTAAGGGGGAGATATTGCCATGTATTGTGTGCGTGTTTGCCACGCACAGCGAACATGACCTTTGGTCTAGGCAACGACGCACGGGCTGATGCAACCGGAGACCCCGGCGAGGGAGAGCGAGCCGCGGAGAAGAACGTGACGCCTGCGTGAAGGAACAGACTGGGCGCGGTCGCAGACCGAAGAAGACGTTGTCAACCGAATGTAATCTACCAGTTAAATAAATATATATCCTGCATTATCCTAAAATTACCTAAAATTACCGGTACACCACAGGTGTTAATGTTCATTTCGACTGGAGATTATTTCTATTGATCTTTGATTTGATGTGAGGGACAGAAAGTTGGAGGGAGCGGGTGGGGGAAGTGGTTACGTTTGACTATATTCTTTTTCCGTTTCCCCTCTATTTTCCTTGTTGTTTCCCTTTCCTGCCCTTATCTTCCCTTTTCTTTCATTTCCCCATTCTTTTGTGGTTTGTGAGTTTTGGCATGGATATTTTTGGTTTCTATGGTTTGTTGGGTGTTTTATTTGGTTGATGAGAGGCTTTTGTGTGATTGGTTTTTGTGTGTGTGTTATGTGTTTTGAAATGCCTTTCTTTTCCTTTTTTTTTTTTTTCGAAAGAGATAGAGGCTTTTTTCGATAGTAGGGCTATGGAGACTGGAGAAAGTAAGTAGGGGAATGGGAAGGTCCGGGTACCGTATCTCTCGGACCCCGAGGTCTCCGACCCGGTGTTATAAGTTGATCCGTGCCAAACCACCGTCGGCCAGCAGGTCGCTTCCTTTTGGGGTGTTTATCCACCCAAAATTTTTTTTTTCCCCTCTATTTTTGTTGTGTCACATCTACCCTATCAGGGCGCTTGCGGCCCAGCCCAAGAGCGGAGCCCCGGATCGCGGGTGGGCAACGCCGGCCTCCCCGGGGAGGAGTTGGCGATCCCGAGAACGCAGGGTTGCTGCACCTCCGCCGTGGCCTCAATTGAATGGTATTCTGTCCTTTTTTCTTTTTACGCTCCTTTTTTTTTTTTTTCTCTTGGAGGGAACCCCGGAGTTTCTCCCTAAAGGGTCCCTTCGCCTGTGTTTGGCGGTGTCACCTCGCGGCGGGTTTGATTGGTTGGATCCGTCTCCTTTTTTTCTTTTTTTTTTTGTTTGCTTCTTTTTTTCCCCACTCCCCTCTCTTTTTTCGTATTAGGGGAGAGTAGCCTCCCTTTATTATTATTATAATATTTTTTTGCCTTTTGATGGTATTGTAGGTGTTTTATTTATTGGGGTGACATTTCTTTAAGAAGTTTACTGAAGAAGTGACCTACCAGACCATCTCACAGTAAGCTGTATCATTCCAACCAACTTTTTCTATATTCTAGCTAATATTTGCAATAGACGACTTAGCAGCAGGGTATATAAGATCATAGCGATCATTCTGACACCACGTTTGAGGCAGTGACTTCAATATTTTTCTAGAAATAGGCGTTCGAAATCGTTTACATTGCGGCCATCCCAGCCGAGGTGGCAGGTTTCGAACGCTAATTTCAGAAATAATCTGAGCAGTTAAGTAAAGAAAAGTGTAAGGGCAGGAATCGCTACATTGTTAAGATCAAACTGATACCAGGACAGCAAATGTAGGCTGTGTATTTTCCGAGAAATTGTCATTTTCATTTTGGTGCTTGACACTGCATTGGGGCACACCAGTGATTCTGTACTTCTTGAAGCTAACTTGAGATTCGACTTAGAATTTTCAGTTGTCCGTTCTTCTAAATTTTGTTGAAAATATTCAGACGCAAGTTAGAACAGTATGAGTAGTCCAGCACATGCCACCGATGAACAGAATGAAGGGGAGAGAGAGGGGGATGCTCATCCACCGTTGGATGAAATCCACCACCGTGTAATTCACCTGGTTACAGATGACAAATCAAAAATAAATAAAGACACAGGAAGAAAACTCCTGCAAAACTTTGCGCAGATGATGGCTATGGTGGGAAGTCAGACAACCGAGATAGAGGTATTAAAAGCAAAACTAGAAGAAAGAGAAAAAGTGTACACCTACGCAGATGCATTGATGGGTCGTGTGGGAGAGCCTGCGATGACTAGAACGGATCCGCTCCCGGCTGAACAGCCCGCGGCACGGCAGCCTGGAGCGTTGGGACCGGCGGTCACTGGACGCCACAAACATGCCATGTTGATTTACTTAAGAACTCTATCTGCGAATGCCTCTAATGATATAAAAGTAATACTAAAGAAATACTTCAGCCCGCACACCTTGAGTCTGACTGAGGTGTCCCTGAGAGAGATCAGAGAGAATCGCAGTGCAATCAAACACAGCTAATGACTTAGAAATTATGTGCAAAGCAATCGAAGAACACCCAAGCACTAAAGACATTTTTGTATTGCGTAAACCAAACAAACGTAACCCGCAGTTGAGAGCGGCTGGAGTGGATCCGGACATTCTGCCTGTGGAGTTGCTGACAACACTAAACAACCAAAACAAGGGATTGGATATCCAGCCGCAGGATTTCAATCACCGAACAACAATGTATAAAGATAAATCGGGAAATGTGACGCATATATTTGAAGTCACAGCTGCAGTCTACCCCAAGATTAAGGAAAAGACCAGACTTGGTCTGGGTTGGACGATGTGCGCTGTGAGTGAAACTTTTTATGTGCCAAGATGTGACAAGTGTTGCATGTACGGCCACACAAGGGCGAAGTGTTCCTCAAGGGCGGTGTTCTGTACCATCTGTGCCGGGGCCCATGCGGCAACTGAATGCCAGATAGTAAGATACGAACAGGGAAAGTGCAGGGCCTGTATGTCCCGACGTGTTAACGCTAACCATCCCTTTGGAGCGAGTGAGCTGAGTGAAAATTTTTATGTGCCAAGATGTGACAAGTGTTGCATGTACGGCCACACAAGGGCAAAGTGTTCCTCGAGGGCGGTGTTCTGTACCATCTGTGCCGGGACCCATGCGGCAACTGAATGCCAGATAGTAAGATACGAACAGGGAAAGTGCGGGGCCTGTATGTCCCGACGTTTTAACGCTAACCATCCCTTTGGAGCGAGTGCGCTGAGTGAAAATTTTATGTGTCAAGATGTGACAAGTGTTGCATGTACGGCCACACTAGGGCGAAGTGTTCCTCAAGGGCGGTGTTCTGTACCATCTGTGTCGGGGCCCATGCGGCAACTGAATGCCAGATAGTAAGATACGAACAGGGAAAGTGCAGGGCCTGTATGTCCCGACGTGTTAACGCTAACCATCCCTTTGGAGCGAGTGCGCTGAGTGAAAATTTTTATGTGCCAAGATGTGACAAGTGTTGCATGTACGGCCACACTAGGGCGAAGTGTTCCTCTAGGGCGGTGTTCTGTACCATCTGTGCCGGGGCCCATGCGGCAACTGAATGCCAGATAGTAAGATACGAACAGGGAAAGTGCAGGGCCTGTATGTCCCGACGTGTTAACGCTAACCATCCCTTTGGAGCGAGTGCGCTGAGTGAAAATTTTTATGTGGCAAGATGTGACAAGTGTTGCATGTACGGCCACACTAGGGCGAAGTGAATGTGGAACCCTTTCGTTCCACATCAACCGCATCCGAGCACAAACAGATTACCCTCAATAAATAAGGGAATTTGGAATCGGTTTTCAATCTTTGAATAGCATAGATATGGAAAGTAACCTAGAAATAATCCAATTAAATTTAGGAAAATCAAAAGTAGCAACTAATAACTTATAGTTTTAACATATAATGAAATGAATGCCAATTTTATTTTAATACAAGAACCGTATTTACTAAATAATAAAGTAATAGGTATTCTAATATCAGATGCTGTTAACTGTTCTGTAGCCGGTTCCAAATGTGCTATCATCGTTAAAGACAACAATTGTTCTATTTTTCCAACAAAGCTTGAAACAGATTTAATAGTTTTACAGTGCACACACCATATAACTTCAATAAACATTGTGTGTGTGTATGTCTCCCCGACGTCTTCGTTACTAAGTTACCTGATAAGATTACCGTAGATGTATTAATGGATGCTTTACAAAATAAACAAGTAATTATAGCAGAAGACTTCAACGCAAAAAATACATGTTGGGGTGGGGAAATAATAGACGACCGTGGGGAACAATTATCGAATTTCATAGCAACACATAATCTTATTACCTTAAATGACCCTCAATCAGCACCAACATTTTCCACTGCTAATGGGAAAAGTTGGATCGACATATCTTTGATATCACCTACCTTACAACAATCAATTGACCGCTGGAACGTACTAGATAAGGAATCACTTAGTGACCACCAATTAATAGCGTTTGGCTGTCTTAAGCAAGCATATTCTAGTAGTAAAAAACTAACCTTAAGGGGATATTCAAAGTTATTTACCCTAATGCAGCAGGATCCATGGTTCTGTTCTTGGACACCAATCAATTATTCCCCAAATCAAATAGATCACATTCCAAATGTATTCTATTTAAGATTTCAAAACTGGGTTAAAAAATGTGAACGTAATGTCAAAGATAATAAACAAACAGTTCCATGGTGGACTCCTGAATTACAAATAATGCGATCAAAAACAAACGCATTACGTAGAAGGTACCAACGATCTCATACCTTCAACATGCGTCCATTTTACAAACGAACATATTATGACTATAAAACTCAATATAAAGAGGCCATCATACAAGCAAAAATTTCCTCATGGCAAAAATATTGCTATGAAGAAACAAAAAAATCACTTTTTTGTATACCTTACAAACTAGCATTTAATAAATTGAAAACACCATCCATAATTCCCCCAATCCAGCAAATAGACAATACCCTAACAACTTCATTTGCCGATTCTATTAAATGTATTCTCGACACACAATTCCCAACAGAAGATATTACTGATTCTTCATATATTGTTGCACTTTGAGAAATATCAACTATCATTAACAAACTGAGAATTAAAACAGCACCTGACTTAGATAACCTTAATGTAATGACCATACAAAACTTCTGGCATAGTCATCCTGACTTTTTCTTGACTTATTTAACTCCTGTTTGCGTGCGGGTTACTTCCCAAGAGTATGGAAAAAGGGAAAATAATATTAATTAATAAATTAGATCGTGACAACACCTTACCTAACTCATATCGCCCTATATGCCTTAATTCCATCCTAGGTAAAGTATTAGAAAAACTAATATACAATAGAGTTTACTTTTTCTTGAATTTCAAAAATCTTCTCCATCCACTGCAGTTTGGATTTACACACTGTAAATCTTCAACCTTAGCTTTATATAACTTAACTTCGCATTTAAAGCAAATAAAAGCTACATCAAAAACAGCAATTTTAATATCACTAGATTTTACAGGAGCTTTTAACACGTTAAGATACTCCGTAGTTCTAGCATTTAAAAAAAAAAGGGATGCCCTGTCAACCTTTACAACATTGTGCATTCATTCTTTCTAGATCGAGCTATTACATACGTAACGCCAAACTGGAAATAAATAAACCATTATTTTAGGATGTCCCCAAGGCTCTCCCCTTAGTCCACTGATGTGGAACATTTTGATATCTGGACTCCTAGATCTTGATTTCCCCCATTACACTTTCATACAAGCTTTTGCAGACGATGTAGTAGTAGCGGTAGAAGGAAGTTCCCGTACAGAACTCAAAGAAAGATTGTCCATAACTTTAGATCAAATAAGTGAATGGGCCAACGACAGAAACCTAACCTTTAACCATGCTAAATGTCAATACCTCCTCATCTCCAAATGAACATATTTACAGAAAAGACCACCAATAATAAATTTCCAAAGTCATAGACTACCAATAGCTCCTCAGGTAAAAATCTTAGGAGTTGTATATGACCCCCACTTAACACTCATACCACATCTCCAATATATAAAAAGGAAAGTACAAACACATACTCACAATTTGTCCCGAATTTTCTCAACTAACTGGGGCATTACATCTAAACAGCTCCGTGATATTTATTTGAGAAGTATCGAACGATACATAACATATGGGGCACCGGCTTGGTGGACCCCGACAAAAAATTCCCACATGCTAAGACAACTATGAGCCCTACAAAGAATTTCGTTACTCAAAATAGCTAAAGCATTCTGCACAGTATCAAACGTCAGTCTACCCATACTGTGTAATATTCTTCCTCTTAATATAAAGCTGGACATTGAAACCTTCATGTTTAATTTATTTCAACTTAAACAACGAGCAGTGTTTGATAACTTGACAATATCCCCTAGTGAAGTGTCTTACCCTGTAGATCTTTGGTTACAACATCCAACGCAAAGATTTAGCATAACACAGCAAATATGACGAAAAATCTGCTTCACATATAACCGATCACGTATCGCTCTTTACGGATGGATCGGTTTGTCTAAACCAGGTGGGAGCAGCATATGTTATTATACAACCTAAAGGAGGCATACTTAAAATAGACAAGTTTTATTTGGCAAACCACAATACCATCTTTGATGCCGAAGCAATCGCAATTCTAAAAGGATTAGAGTACCTTCACTTCATAAGAGAACAATGTCAGGTGTTAGTAATAAGACAGCCTATCGGTATTACAGGCAACGGCTAACCCAAACAATGAGGTCCCTCTAATATATATTATCAAAGAGCTGATTAAATCAATTCTTTGTCTAACTTCAATTTCCTTCTTCCATGTAAAAAGCCATACAGGTGTCCTTGGTAATGATTTGGCAGATCAGTTCGCTAATTCCGCTCGTCGGTATGGAATGTACGAACTATTGCCTAAATCGAAAGAAAATATAAAAAACAAGATAATTCAACTAGCATATGAGAGGTGGGATAAGGATTGGAAAGAATATGGTCAATCTAGCGAATTATTTAAATGGGTCTCTTCAACTAAACTTATACCTTCTTGTTTTCCTCCGCTATATGCAATTACTCAACTTATTACAGCTCATGGCAGATTTCCCTTTTCCTTTTTCCGATTTAACATCCATAACCACTAAACATGCCCATGTGGACAACCATGTCTAAATATGGAGCATTACTTTACTGACTGTCCCCTCAAACTAACATATTTGCTAGAACTGGATTGTGACACTTTAACAACAAATAAAAGTTTAAACTTACTAAGATCTACTCATAAAATCAATACTCTTACAAACTTAATTACACACATTTCAAATTTAATTCCATAAGGAATTAATACTGGAAACTAGAAGTTAATGAAAAAAAAGGGAAAGGGAAAATAAGAGAAAAGAAAGAAAAATACCACTCTAAAGAAAGGAAAAAGGAAGGAATGGGGAACGAGAAGGAAGAAAAAGAAAAGGGAGAAGGAAAAAGAGAAGAAAAAAAAAAGCCATGCATGATGGTAGAGTGTCAACTCTTCAATCGAAAAAAAAAAAAAAAAAACAGAAAAAGTAATGGAAACCACAAATCAAATCCGCACGCAAAAGACAAGTGTCTGAGGGCAATGGGAAGACCAAATTCTGGCTAGGGGAGCTCTGGACTGGTTCCTAGCTCCGGGCTTCCATGTTAGCTTGAAACCAAACCGAAAGAATTGCCCAAACAAGGAAGACCCATTTTTGTGCTAGGGGAGTACTGGACTAGTTCCAGGACTCCGGGCTTCCATAGTAGCTTACACCATCTACTCCGACATGACCATACAATATCCCGGACACTCACACAACCAAAGGTGGAACCGGTTGATATTATACTGCTTTAAACAACAAACATAGATCCTGAATGGTAGATGGTGCTTGATTATAGAAACCCCACTGAAGGGATCGAAGAGACACTAAGTATGTGACTCGAAACGATGAACATGCAACCTGCATCCTGCAGTATGACGTAGATTTTCTGTTCATGGAAAAGAACCTTCATGCAGGCTATTAGTTTAGGCAAGAAGATATAAATTAATGTATATATATATATATATATATATATATATATAGGAAATTAAACATACCTCGAAGCTTTGCTTTTCGTGGAGTTTTATTACATATAGGTCGACGTTTCGGCCTGAGCCAGACCTTTTTCGAGACTGGTACATGAGATGTCAGATTGACGCTCCTTGACTACGTCACATGGTATTCCAAACATCTGGTTTCTCTCAAGAGTTGACGGTACCCTCGACGCAGGCGCGCGCCCCCCCCCCCCCCCGCGTAAACCTGACCCTGGTGAAAGAACTCGCACAATATCGGAAAATCTAACTGAAGCAAAGCGGTGGGGGAGGGAGGAGGAGGGACAGCCACAAGAACAGCAGGCGCCAAACTCTCGCCGGGAGAGAAAAAAAACACAAAAAACAAACAGCTTTAGAGAAAAATGCCTCGAGCGGTGTCCGAGCGGTGTACCAGCCGCCCCCTCTGTCCGTGAAAAAACACACATATACATGTCCCCTCCTCACGTAATGAACTTCAAGACAGGGAAGACGAGGGGTGGTTCTGGACTTCCTCGCCGAAAGAGGGAAAATAAACAAAAAAGAAAACGGTTGCAGCTTCTGAGAAAACTTGCCCCAAGCGGTGTACGAGCGGTGCACGAGCCGCCTCCTCAGTGCGTAAAAAAACAACACACACACACATACATATCCCTTTTTTTTCACATAATAAGCTTCAAGACGGGGAAGACAAGGGGAGGTTGTGGACTTTAAAACCGATATGACTGCTCAAGATGTGTTAACTGCGTGCATGGACGTCATTATTCCAGGGTGTTCATTGATCCCAGCTTTAATAGTGTTGAACTTGTAAATTAAATATGACTCCCTCTGCTCGCGATCCCGGTTAGTTTTAAAACCAGATTGTAGAAATGTCACCTCAAGCTTATCGAATGAGTGTCTGGAAATACTCATGTGTTTTGAGAGGGGGATACTTGGGCAGGATCTTACATGGGACCTATGATTATTGAATCTTAAGCGGAAAGGTGTCATCGTCTGGCCCACATACTGCTTATGGCATTTGCCACATTCCAATAGGTATACGACGTTACTTGTATCGCAGTTTAAGTTCCCGTAAATTTTGTAGGTAAAGTTGGAATTTGTACTCTCTGCGTTATCTCTCGGCGTCACGTGCCTACATACCTCGCAGCCCTTCTTACCGCATGGCCGACTCCCAGTGCTCTTAGAGATAGTTGTTTTTGACTTAACTATTTCATCCTTAAGATTACGCGATCGTCGATACACCACTCGGGGAACGGTTGTAAAAACATTTTTTAGGCGTTCACTCTGCTGTACGATGTTGAAATGTTTTTTTTTTAAATATGACTGACGTTAGGGGACCTATTGCTGAAGGTCAGCACAAGGTTGGCTTGTCGGCCAGTTTCTGTCTGGGAGCATCGTTCGCTTAAAGGGGCGATGCAACGATTTTTGTATTTTGCGAAAATGCCACTTAGAACGGATCCCTGACGTTAATGACTTGTGAAATACCCGTTCGTTTTTCACCACACGCAATCGAAGTCGCACAAAAAAATAATGAAAAACGAGCAGAGTTCACCTCCTCAACTCGCAGCCAAAACAAGCGGCCACGTGATCTGGAGCCGATTATATGCCGCCAATGTTGATCATAGCCATGCGCTGGGGTTAGCAAGGCACAGGACACGCGCTGCTTTCCAGACATTGTTGTGGTTCGGCTGTTGTCGTCATTGCAGCGATTGGACACAGGACACTACCCGAATGCTTCTCGAGCTATCGATTATCACGAGCCCAAATCGAGTGCCTACGCAATGCTCGGGTCCAATCTATGAGCCGCATTCAAACATCGTCACTGGGCGGTACTCCTACCGCCCAACTACGTCATCAGGTTTTGCGAAGGAGAGATTGAATGAAAACGCTCGGTTTTGTCCTCGAAATTGCAGCGCAACAAAGAAGTTTCTTGGTCAGTGGCGTTGCGTGCGAGTATCCTTGAGTCCCACTAGTGCCAGTAAGCTCGTGTAAAGTGAAAAACATTCCAATTGAATATCGTTGCACCGCCCCTTTAATAACTCATCACGATCAAGAGCTTGCGCCTTTTTGCTTGCATCGTCTATAATTGGTTCAGGGTACTTTTGTTCTTTTAATACTTGGCGTAGTTGGTCCGCGTTGGCGTTGAAGCCGTCGTCGCTCGAACACACGCGTCTGAACCTGTGGGCCTGACCATAGGGTATACTAGTTTTGCAAGGGCGAGGGTGGCAACTGTCGAAGTGCAGGTATTTTTGGCGGTCAGTCGGCTTTCAGTAGAGTTCAGTGACTAGTTTTCTGCCCTCTATTATTACCCTGACGTCTAGAAAATGAACTTCGGTTTTGGAATAATTATGAGTAAAACTAATAGAAGGGTGCTCAGAGTTAAAAGCCTCGATAAAGCCAAGGAGCACTTCCTCTTTGTGTGGCCAGATTATAAATATATCATCAATGTATCTTTTGTAAAACATCGGTTGGAGGGGGTAGCTCGAAAGAAAGTTAGACACTAGGTTACCCATGAAGATATTTGCGTAATTTGGGGCCATTTTTGTTCCCATCGCGGTGCCGCTAGTTTGGAGAAAGGAATTTCCGTCGAATTCAAAGCCGTTTAGTTCGAGCATGAGACCAGTGAGAGCGGGCAGAACACTGCCATCTGGAAGGTCGTCTTCCCTGTAGCTATTATACGTTCGCACGAGCGATTCAATGCCATCCGCATGTGGAATATTCGTGTACAGGGCCGATACGTCCATTGTTACAAGAAATGCATCCTTGGGTACCTCCAATTTTGAGATTTCTCTAAGAAAGTGATTTGTGTCACGGACGTATGATGGAAATGTCGGAGGGATGTTTTTGATTAGGTTGTCAATGAAGCTAGATATCGGTTCGGTTAGGGTCCCTGATCCCGATATGATGGGGCGCCCCGGGTTGCCTTTTTTGTGAATTTTCGGTACCATATAAAATCGGCCTGGGACGGCGTGTTTGGCAGTCAGAGCATTTAATGTGTTAGTGGTGATTTCACCTTGTTCCTCCAGCCTGACAAGCCGCTCATGTATAATTTCGGCATGCTGCTTGGTGGGATCATCTCTGAGTCTGGAATAGAATTTGGTATCGTTAAGTTGTCTATATCCTTCCTTAAGGTATTCAGTGGTGTTCGGAATAACTACGGCGCCGCCCTTGTCGGCCGGTTTGATAATAATGTCCTTTCTATTGCTTAGGGCCTTGAGAGCGTTGCGCTCTGAAAGGGAGAAGTTAAAGTGCTGGGGTTGCCGCTTCCCATAGGCCGCTACTACGTCCCTCTGTACTGCCTGAATGTAAAGGTTGAGATGCTTGTCCCTCTTAGTATCAGGAGTCCAACCATTTGATGTTGAAGGAAGAGGAATCTTGGCCACGTGTGGCTTATCGAAAAAATATTCCTGAAGACGAAGGCTTCGCGCAACGTTATCAAGGTCTTGAAGAAGCGTAAATTTGTCGTATTGTCCCGTGGTCGGACAGAAGTTAAGGCCGCGGGAGAGAAGCGACTCTTCGGCGGGGGAGAGAGTGACATTTGAAAGATTAACTATGTTGCTGTGGTCAAAACTATTTGGTATGTCCTGTCCGCGCACTGTTGTTGGTAAAGATTTTACACTATCTCTGGCCAATTTCTCTTCCTTTATCTCCATGAGCTGGCCCCGTTTTCCTTCCTCGAATAATTTAAGCGTTGTGATCTCATGAGGTGATAGCACGTTATCACGTAATAGGTTGTCCTCAGCCCTCCTGACTTCAGTTAAAGTTGTCTCGCAGTGTTCGATAGTTATTTTTACCAAATCTAAAGAAGCATTAGTGAGCACTGCGTTCCACTTATCTAATTCCTTCCGAGACAAGGTTGTCATGCTAGGTTGTAGTTTGATTTGCAAACTCTTAGGAGCAACGCGCGAATTCAAGTAGGTTTTAAGGCATGCGGCATGCGACTCGTGGCGTATTTTCTTATCAGCTAGTTTTCTGAGTTTCAAAAAACACTCCGACTGGTTAACGCAGTGTCCAAAGTTCTCACTCGAAACAGGAGGAGCTCTCGGTTTGCCGCGCGGTGGCCGTCAAACTTCAGTTGAGCAGAGGGCGGCACTGAATGTCTTCCGGAGGTTGTAGTGTGTTCGGATGCCAGGCGTCGCAGCGACGTTCCCTGCTGGGGCAGAGCCTGAGTCGTGTCCGTGATACTCGGGCACATCAGTCGACCGTGGAAGCGTCGCAGTTGCCGGGCGGTCGCCGGCGAGGTCGGAGTCCTGTTAATGCGCTGAGACAGGCGACTGACTGCAGACCGACGGGAAGTCGTCTGAAGAGGTTGCTCCCCGATGGGGATCCGCTGGCGTTAGCGTCGCGGCTGTTGGGCGGTCGCCGGCGAGGTCGGAGTCCCGTTCATGCGTTAAGACGAGCGGCCGATTGCCGGTCGACGGAAGGTCGTCCGAAGAGGCTGTTACTCTATAAGGATCCGCCGTTGTGAGCATACAGGTGTCAACCACGGGCTCAAGAGAGGCGGCATGGTCGCGCCACACGTCGGTGGTCCGGCGGTGGCATCGGGCAAGGAGCCGGTGTACATTCCAGGCCAGATAGGACACGCTGCAGAAACTCAGGTGTAAGCCATCTGCGGCCATGGCCAGGCGCCGGGGAAGCTGGTCGAGGCAATGGTCCAAGAAGTATGTGTTTCTCTCCCGATGGCAAAGCCCGCGGAGTCTTCCATTAAGTGCACGCGCCCTGCCATTAAATCGGGCGACGAACCCCCTGTTCGACGAGCCGCGGCGTCTGTTAGGTGAATGCGGCAGAACGAGGGTCACATACACGTGCGAGATGTCGGGTCGTCGCTCTCGAATCAGTCCGAGAAGGTTACGGTACCCTGCAAGGGCGGACGAGACACCAGTGGTGGCGAGGTCGTTGGTCCCCAGATGCAAGATGAGTCGGGTGACACCTCGGGGCACAAAATCCAGAAGATGTGTGGCGCTGAGGATGGTTGTTCCCGGTTGGGAGATGAAAGCAGGTGAATGTTGATCTGCCACTTGGGAGTCCCCGATGATTGCAGTCGTCGGAGGATGAGCGCTTTATATATGTATATAGTAACTGTCTGTCTCCTTTCTTAAACCAAGTGTAATAACTTCTAATTTTCAAAAAAAAAGAAGGGGAAGAAAAAAGAAAAAAAAAAGAAAAAGCTCCTCCGTCATTACATATTACTATATAAATACTCCAGAAACTCAGTGATTTCCATAGAGTTATGTAGAGTTATCATTCTTTGTTTCGTTTATAACTATTTCTACTCAACAATAGTCTAACTCAAAACTTCATACGGCTCACCTAACTGATATAATAATAATTTAAACTTCATCTTATTACGACCTAGCAAACAGAACCAGTTGACCATAACCTTGTCCTCCCGATTGCGCAATCAAAAAATTGCTTTCCTCAAAACTTTTAAAATAACTGGATGATATACATGAAGCTGGGTTCGTAGATTTCATTCATGATCCTTCACCTCCAAATAAAATATCAGTTCGAACAACAGAAAACTGAGGACATTAAGGAAAGGGGAACATTTAATGATTCCCCACAGAAAAAAAGGGAAAAGAAAGGAAGAAAAAAAAAGGTTGGAAGACAGAAATAACTAAAACTTTAACGCTTATTTCTACAGAACAAAATCATTTCTGTTATGTCATCCGGAAATTTGGGACGGACATTGTCAGTAATTTGATTATTACATATGCAATAATTTCATAGTGGTAGCATGTCAACTTTCATGAATTGTATAGTCATAAACTTAGAACACTGAAGCTAACCAGCCATTTCATCTTCACAGAGTAATTTGTTTAGTACACACCACCATTGTAGATAACACATTTTAATAGATTGGTGATAATAAAGGAACATACACTTTAGGCACATCTTGTACATTATTTCTTAAGGAACAATCTTGACATTGTAATTCCAGAGTTACAACATGTGATTGTGAATAAATATTAACTACCCTAACACATACTCTGCAATATTATGTTCTATCCTTCCTTCCCAGTCAACATTAAACACTTCTATCGTCTTTATTAATCATAATTTTTGTCTAAAATGCTTTTGATCTCTTTTAGATTTCAGAAACAAAATGAAGGTTCTTGTCGTCATCTAGAAGACAACGAGACGCGAAGCCTGGGGAACTTCACAAAGAATAAAGCGCCGTTCACATATATGCGACCGAGTATGACAGAGAGAGACCAGACCGGTTTTTAAGCCTTTCGCGACTTCTTAGGACCGGATGCGCTGCAGCGGAGCTGGTCCTAAGAAGTCACAAGAGGCTTAAAAACCGGTCTGGTCTCTCTGTCTTACTCGGTCGCAAGAGTGTGAACGGGCCTTAAAGTTTAAATAACTTTACAAAGGAAAAAAAAAAAAACTACATGAAATAAATGTCCGCCGATTTTCCCTTGATACCGTTCCCTACCCATGGTTTCGCTGTCTCCCCTGTTATTTTTCAGATTGGCTTTTTACTAAATTAGTTTCTAATTGGTCAGATTTTGATCCTATTCATTTAATTTTATTGGATTAAACTTGTTATACCGTTCGGTGGTACAAGTCGAGAGACGTACGTTTATTTCTTTTCTTTCTCGCTCTCGCTTACGAATTGTCCCCTCTCTTTTTTTTGTATTAGGGGAGAGCAGCCTCTCCCTTTATTACAGTCGCCAACCTATTTTTCGGACGCCGAAATTTCGGACATGCCCGATTATTCTGACCATTTTCACGGAACCGCCACTCGCCCCATAGAGTTAATGTATAAACGTGACTGAAATTCCGGACAACCTACAACTCGTCCTTCGATTTTCCGGACTGATTTGCGGCCGCCAAACCGCCACCACTTGCACTTTACACTTCCCTTTGTAGCCACTCTCACCGTGAACCGAGGCGCCGAGGGAAGTGGGAAAGTGCACGGGAAACTCTCTCTCTCACCGTGAACCGAGGGAAAGTGCGCGGGCGCCGCCCGCCGCCATTGTAAGTGCGCGTGCCATCTGCCGTTTCCCCCCAAGCGGTGTCAAATGGCGCCAACTGCATCTTCAACTGCGTCAACGGCGCCGACGAGGACTCCAACGAAACGCGGGAGATACTCTACAATGACAATTGAAAAGAAAGCTGCCATCATCAGGGAAGTGGAATCTGGCCGCAGCCAAGCGGAAGTCGCAAGGGAATCCAAGATTTCCAAGCAAACAGTCTCTGATTACATCCGAAACAAGACGAAGATAAAGAAGGCCGCGGAAAAGTCGACCGGATCTCGACAGAAGAATGTCAGCAAGGGCAGCCACCCGAAGCCCGAGGAGGCCCTTCACACATGGCTCAATGCCACAGTAGCCAAGCGGGTTCCGGTGTCTGGTGACCTTTTGAAGCGAAAAGCAGAGACCCTTGCGCTTCAAATGAAGATCACGAATTTCAAATTCAGTGACGGCTGGCTCCGGAATTTCAAGAAGAGATACGACCTTGCATTTAAGAAAATGTGCGGCAAAAGTGGTGCCATTGACAGTACAATCGTCACAAACTACCGCGCTGAAAGACTGCACGCATTGCTGCGCCAGTATTCGCCGGACGACACATTTAACTGTTGACATTGGGAGGCTGTTGCCTCGTCTCGGCTGCTGCTGCCTGCCCCATTAACTAGCAGTTTTTTGGGGTTGGGGGTTCGCAGAAGGGTTTCAGAGGAGCGAAAGTGCCCTCTCGGTAGCCACCGCTACTCACGTCGATCACAATCCCTGTTTTGGCGAGAAAATCTCTGCCCAGGATAATCGGAACGGGAAGACTGGGGAGATGAACGAAGCGTTGCCGTCTTACTCAATTCTCCCATCTCGCAAACAACCGGACGGTACCGCTTGAATGTGGTGTGCCGCACGCGAGGCGAAAGGTCGTGTTTTCCTCCCTCATTTGGACAGTTTTGCCGGAGGTGGGTCAACACTTCGCCGCCGAAAAGCGATGTGCTTGCGCCCGTGTCGAGCAGCGCCTTGAACGTCCGACCAACGATCATCAACGCTATGAATGGCGTTGGCGTGCCTGTCGGAAAGCCTATTCTGTAGGCTGACGGCATAAGAGTGTCTTGGTCCATGCCGTTTTGAGCCACCGGGTTGGTTATCGGCGTCTTTGCTCGTTTCCCGACTGTTGAGAACCGGGGTTCTGCCGTTCTGGGCATTGACGAACCAGGTGGTCGGCACTGTTGCAGCAAAAGCAGCGTGGTTGCGCAACCCTTCTCAAGTCGCGTTGCACGTTTTGCTGCGCGCCGGGACTTTCGTCCTGCACATCTGGACGCATTGGCCGCGTTTGCTCCCGAGGCGTCGGTAACTCTTGTCTGTTCCGATCTCGCCTTTGCCACTGCGGCTCGGGTTCTGCTGTTCGCCGCTCGTAAGAGTATGGGTCGAGCGCACAATCTGAGATGTCGTACGTGTTTCGACCCGGTCCGTCTGCGTAGTGGGCGACTTCGTGCCTCCTGTTTTGGAGCGCCGTCTCCCCATTCCATGCGCAGGGAGGCGCAAGTGCCGATGACGCAGGCGGCGGAAGTCGGTACGCTCGGGCGGCTAGAATGTCTCCCTGGATCCGCCGAGCTTCCGAGGCTAGTTCGTCTAAGTCGCGGAAGCGACTGCCTCGGAGATACGCCGCAAAATTCGGGTGCGCCTGTCGAATGAGTCGCTCTACCCGCTCTGCATGTGGTGCGGAGGGTTCTGCCAGCTCAAAGAGCTCTTGCATCGCCCTCACGAACTTCAACAGTGACTCGTCTGGCTGTTGGGTCCGTTGCTCGAGCTCTCTCCTCATCCTGCGCTCAAAGTCAGCGGGGAGGAATTCCTGGCGAAAAGCCTTTCGGAACTGATCGATAGTCAGCAGCTGGTTTCTGGTGAGACGAAACCATCGCGCTGCTTGGTCCACCAACGAGATTGGCAGGATGCGTTCCAGTATCTCGTTGTCCGACATTCCCATGGCCTGTTAACTTTTCAGGTCCTGGAGGAAGTCCGTGGCGCTCACTCGGTCTCCGTATCCTCGGTATGTCGGGATAGGGATTCTGACCGGTGGCCGTGTGGGCGGCGGGAGCCTCGTCGCTGTTTGCAACGCTCCCGTCAAACTCTCGATAACTCGTGCTGCGTTACCTAGCAGTGGCTAGTACGAGTTTAGCGCATTTTCTCTTTGATGAGATACGCTTTCGGCTGGCGAACTGTACACTGGGTGTGTGCCGCCGTGTGTCCCGTTGTGCATAAAGCCGCTGAGCTGGGCCATTGCTCACAGACGGCGGCAGTGTCTTCCGTTTGTGGGGAAGCTGCAGGCCAGTCTGGGGTCAGGAGATCATCGCAGTACGAGGCTGTATTTGCCTGCTGTTGCATCATTGTCTCTTGTCTCGTCGGACCCGTCTTTACTTTGAAAGTCACGGGTGGGCTTGGCTCAGCAATGAAGCGTGGCGCGCTCCAAGAAGGAGTGCCTCGGTTGCATTCCGGGCATTGTGAGTCATACCCATTAGGGAAGCTCGGATGAAAGGACACTTGCTCATTGTGTCCGTGCGTGGCTGATGAGGCCACAAAACCGTTAAGTGGCATCGAGTTTTGGGCATTCGCCTCTCTCTCCGTCCCCGAAGTTCTTGGCCGGAAATTGGCCATGGTTCGCTGTCATTGCGAGAGTGCTGCTTTGTTTGCAGTCGTCGGACAGGCCACACGTTTGGGCGCCAGATGTGGGTTTCCCCTTTGGGGGGTACCACTTAGAAACACAGAAGGTTCCTTGGGTCCGGATAATGATGTGTTTCTTAGCTCAAATGCCACACGCTTGCCCGGGGGCCAACAATGTAAGAGATGACGGCGCTGTCTCTTTTGACAAGATCGCCAGTCGGAGTAAGCGCTGCTGCTATTGACAGTATCACGGAGAGGGAGGGTCAGTAAAAGAAAGGAAGGTTCCATCGAGCAGAGCCTCCCCCAGCGAGAGTCCTGGCCGTTGGATTAGGGCCGTCTTATATAGCCTGCGGGAATGGACGCGCCCGGGGTGGGTCGGATGTAGGTTGGCTCCCCGGAGGAGCGGACGCGTCCAAGTCATGATCCCGAGGGGTGCGCCTTCGGCAAATCTCCCGAGAAGGGCGAGGGAAAGCTGTCCACAAGAGTATACGGCTTCGCCCTCGCATCCGGGACGCGCCCCCACATGGCGACGCCCCACGGCCTGCCTGAGCTAGGCCTAGATAGGGATGCGAGGAACCCGTGGTTCCCACACACTTCACCGCCAAAGTGCGCTCGTGCATGCGTGCGCGCTCGTCGAAGCTGCACCGTCCAAACCAAAGCGCACAGTTCCGACTCAGAAAGCGCACTGGAAACAGCAAAAACGTCACGAAATATGTCACATCTAGAGACCGCACGACCTACAGCCGCACAAAAACATGTTGGTTTGGATCACACTTTATGGAAAATGGTTTTGCTGTAGGATCAATGGTTGATTTACTGTGAATTTTTGAAGTTTGCCGATTTTGGACTGTTTTGGAATGAAAAGTCAACTACTGTGGTTTTGGTTTCGCCTATACCTCGCTGGATCGAGTAGGTCGGGTGTAGCAAGATGGCAACGGTGAAGCAAGATAGCGCCCGCCCAAGGGGTCATCAGTTTCGCGTTTCGGAGAGCAGTTTGTCCTGTCTATCCGACGTTTTCAGCATTCCAACATGGCGGCCCCCATGCCTTCTCACCTCAGTTTTTAAAACGCTTGTGACTTGGAAAGTATAGCTGATTGAGCGGTGAAATTTGAAATGAATGTTCCTCTAGGTGTTAACTACCAGTGACAAAAATTTGGACGATATTCAGCGGGGGAAACTTAAGCTATGAGCGTCGAAAGTGTCAGAATTTCGGCGGGAAAAGTTTGGTCCCAAAAGTTAGTTTTCTTCTCTTTTTGGGAAAAGTTTTAAAGTTTGAAAGTTGAAATTTTCACCAAAGGTCTCTGTCCCCTTCTTCGTCCTTGTTTATTCGGCGCTTTCCATTCAGTCAGTAATGTTCTATAAAATTTTCAGGGCTGGCACTTGCTTATTGTGGAAGATTTTTTCAGGAATTTGTCCCTTGTGCTTCCCTATGGGGGAAGGCCGGTGTGCACCAAAGTGCTGCGAAAATAGGTTTTTTGGCCGAATTGGTTTATGAAATTTAACGTGCTAGTTCCCGGTAGTGTTATACACATTCGTGTCAAATTTTGTTCGCTCTGTAGGCCATAAAAACTCTTAAGAAAAAGTGAAAATCGAGAAGCTCACTTTTGCGACGTGTTGCTATGTTGGCCCCCTGGCGGTCAGTCCCTCACTGGGGGACAAATATGTTGTGAGATGAGAGAAAAAGAAAAAAAAAATAATGTGTCTCGTCTGCTCCAGCGTTAGCATTGCAGACTTAACCCAATGGAAGGTAAAATAAAGAGGGGTATGACCCAAGCGATAATTTCCGTAAGAGCCCATTTGTACTAAGAGAAAAAAAAATAAATAAAAATGAATAATATCTATCGAAACGACCCCAGGGGACCGGGCCCAGTCCAACCAGCGGCTTTTATTTAATTCTAATTAAGTTCTTCCGCTCTGTTCTTGTTCTTCATTTCTTTAGTTACAGTAGTCTTGAGTAGATTCTTTACATGCTAATGCGGGGGTTCCTGGTACCTTCTGGCCTTTTCTCCGGAGATGTCTGCTGATTGTATTTTCTTTTCCTTCCCTCTTTTCTCTTTTCCTCCTTTGCACATTGTTCCATTCTCTGAAAAAGAAAAACTCGAGTGCAGGATTAAGTACCCCCCCCCCTTTCCACAGACCCCCCTCCTCTCTCCTCTCACTGGCCCCTCCTCTCTCTTCAGGAAGAGCTTTTGATTATTTGATTGTTCTAAGTATATTTCTAGTATATCTTGAGTAAGTAATGAGTACTCGAAAGTGATTATATAGGAAAACATTGGAAATTTGGACGGCCCTCCCTTCCTTCCGCATTCCCCTTCTCCCTTTTCCCCCTTTCCTTTCTTTCCCCTTTTTTTTTTTTTGACCAGGCTAAATTTGCTGGATACTCTTTGTCCATCTTCAAATATTCCTGTACCGTGTTGTTTTTTTTTGTGTTTTTTTTTTGTGAGTGTGGATTGGAGAGGTTCATGTACCCTGTTCGCCTTCTTGTTCTTTATTTCTTTTTTTTTTTGTCTCTGTCTTTGTTTTCCTGTGTGGTAGTTATCCTTTTTTTTTCATTATTCGAGGACGCTTGCTTTGTAGAAACATTTGTTTTCTTTTGTTGAAGGGGCCCGCCATGACACCGCTATCCTATTCATGGACAGTTCGCGACCCTACCCTGAGGCCGAAACCGGGGGGCGGGCAGGCGGTCCTGACTCCCCGGGAAGGATGTCAGAGACCCACTGAGGTCTGGGTGACGCTCGTCACCCTTCCTCCGCTATGTCCTGCGCCTTTTGGCTGTTTTGGATGTAGCCTTTCTCTCTTTTTTTTTTTTTTTTTTTTCTTTTTGGGGGAGGTCTCGGTTTCTCCCCCCTAATGTGGTCCCTGTGTTTTGACACGTCACTTTTTGTGGCAGGGCCCGGTTCTTTTGTCTTCCGTGGTCGTTTGTTCGTGTGAACACTTTTGTTGTATTTGCTTGATTGCGTTGGCGTCCTCTCTCTCTCACTCGATTTTCTTTTCTTTTTTTTTTACCACATTTTTAGGAGGTTGATTGTCCTAACCGTCTTCGCCTTGTCCTGTTCTGTTCAATTTTTTTTTTATGGGTTTGGAATGGTTTTGTTTATTAATTCTACAATATTCTCTAATATTTTTAATTCATTTTCGCTTTGTACTATCGTTGTTTTGGCATTGTTTGTTAGGCCTGATGGGTTTTTGGCTATGAAGGTATCACTAAGTGTTTTAGTGATAGGACAGTTTTCAATGTAGTGCTGGAACTCCTCTGCCTCTGCCCCACACTCACAATCGCTGTTTTCTGTTTTTCTCATTTTCTTAAAGTAGTAGGGAAATTTACCGTGATTGGTTATGAGTTGAGTTTGATAGTAGTTGGTTGGGAAGTATTCTGGAATGTTGTAAATTGACTTTATCTAACTGTGTATGTTTTTGTCTGTATCACTTTGTGTCCACTCTTTGTTCCAAATGTCTCTCATACTTTTCACTATTTCATTCTTAATGTGTTTTTTTTGACATCCTCAGTTCCATTGGTGTGCCTGTTTTATGTGCATCGTTCGCTAATTTATCTGATATATCGTTCCCGTCAATATTAGAGTGTCCTTTTATGTGGTGCAAGTAGAGTTTATGTTTTTGAAGGATTCTTTTTATTATTTTTTTTATTTTATGTACTATTGGGTTGTTGTTGTATGGGTTTTCAATTGCTTTTAATGTAGATAGACTGTCCGAGTATATTGCAAAAGTGGTGTTATTATTGTATATTACTATCTTCTTTAATGCTTCTAGTATGGCAATCAGTTCAGCTTCATATATGTTTGCATATAGTGGTAATTTTATTTTTTCCATAGCTATAATTGACTCCGCCTGGTCCATCATAATGTAACTGGTGCCCACTGATGTTTTTGCCACTGATCCGTCTGTGTATATTTTGTATTCCGTTGGGATAGCCGTTTGGTTGTTGTTTCGAAAGGGAAAGCCTTCAAACTTTGCAGGGTGAGACTTTCACACTTCAATTAGGTGTCGAGTTTCATTTTTTTTTTTTTGGTATTGTTTCCCGCCAATTATGCAATCTTTTTTGTTCTGGAAAATATTGAATGTTGCTACTTCTTTTGTCAGTGTCAATTCTATTTGTTTTATATTTGCAAGTATATTGAGACCGTCCTGTATGCTTTGACTATTTTTATTAGTGGGATTCTCTGTACCGAGGTCATTTTTCTAAGTAGGTGGGAGTTAGTAGTTTTCCAGTATACTGCTGCTGCGTAAACTATTGTTCTTTCAATTGATTTTATATAGATGTCTCTGAATTGTCTAGGCTTAATTCCCCATTTTATTCCTGAAAATGTTGCCAATTTAATGGTGTTTTGATATATTTTAGATTTTAAGTAGTTGGCGCGTTGAATAAATGATAGGTTTCGATCGAAGACGACTCCTAGTATCTTAAGTTCTTCCGTGTGTTTGAGATTCTTATCTCCGAATTTCACTGTTGGTGGCCTTCTTTTATAATCCTTTCCAATTGTTATGTATTGGGATTTACTTTTATTGAAGTTAACTTTTTTTTCCTTGCTCCATTTGTATATATGATTGCCAGCATTTTGTGTGCTTTCTGTTCTATTTCCAATCTACTTTTGCCTCTAACTATGATTGTTACATCATCTGTGAATGCCTGGATGTGTCTTCCTTCCTCAAATTTAAGGTCTAGTAGAGTAGCAATGAAGATGTTCCAGATAAGAGGACTTAATGGTGAGCCCTGTGGGCTTCCTATTGGGGAGTTTATTCTGATATCTGTAGCGATTAATTTATAATCTATTGTTCTTTCATTTAGTACTGTTCGTAATAGTAAGTAGAGGTTTTTTGGGAGTTTGTATTCCTTTAGTTTCTGTAACACAAAGGGTATCCATACTGTGTTAAAGGCGTACGATATGTCTAGTGATATAAGAATTGATTTTTCCTTCGCAGCTATATTTTCTATAAGAGTTTCTTTTATTTTTAGTAGGGCCTTAGTTGCTGACTTTCCATTTGTGAATCCGTATTGTTTGGCGTGTAATAGGTTTTTGGAATAGAGATAGTAGTATATTCGATTATTTAATAGTTTTTCTATAATTTTGCCAAATATTGAATTTATGCAGATAGGTTGGTATGCGCTTGTTTCGTGATGGTTTCCTGAGTTCTTCGGGATTAGAATTGTTTTTGTTTGTTTCCACTGTGTTGGATAGTACTCGTAGGCTAAGCACCTGTTGAAGACGTTAAGGAATAATTCTTTATGTTTGTTGAAAAGTGCTTTTATTATTGTTGTACTAATGTTGTCCGGGCCAGGTGTTATTCGGTTTGGGACATTTTTTGACATTTTCTAATTCACTTATTACAAACGGTATATCGTCTTCAATTTCGGGGGGGGGGTGGGGGGGGGGGGGGGTGTTTTACTGTCCTCCTGGATTTTTCTTTGTTCTTCATTATATTCATTAGGGCTGTCCGCTGGAAAGTGGGCCGTTAATATTGTTTTTATTGAATCTTCCAGTGACGTTGAAGTCTTACCATTGGCTTTTCTTATTGCTGGTATTGTGGTGGCTTTTTTCATCTTATGGAAGGCGATTTTATAAGGAATGTTGAATATGTTTGTTTTTGTTGTTTCTGTACAGAATAATTGCCATGATTCAATCTTTGCTTTTTTACATTATTCTTGTAATTTTTTTGAGGCTCTAGGTATGTTGCCTTGTGTTCATCTCGCATCATATCTTGACATCTTTGGTATCTGCGCCTTAAGGCTCGTTTTTTGTTTTTCGTTCTATTTCTAATTCTGGGCTCCACCAAGGATTTTGTTTGGTGGTTTCAACAACTGTCTTTACATATTTTTTTATAAAGGACCTGAGTTTTTTTATTATTGTGTTGATTATATGTTTGAGATTTACTTTTGAGTGTATTTTTTCTGTTTTAGTGAGCCTTATCCAGTCATCATCCATAATTTCCTGTATGAATTTTAGTTCTTTTTTTGTCAGTTTTATGCATTTGTTTTCTATTTTGTTTGAGAGTTCAATTCTAATGTAATTGTGGTCGCTTGCGGACATTTCGTCTAATACTTCCCAGGATTTCATTTTGCCAGTTAGATTGTTGTTAGAGTAACGTCTATCCAGCTTTTGCCGTTTGATGATGTAAATGAGGGTGGTGATTCTGGGTCGTTAATTGGATAGAGGTCATTTTCTAATATAAAGTTGCCTAATGTTTCTCCTCAATCGTCTAATTTTTTGCCTCCCAAGACTGGGTTTTTCGCATTGAAATCCCCTACTATAAGTGTCGGTAGAAGTTAAAATTTTTATTTCTTTAACCTCCTTGATAGTTTCTTTTATAACATCGGTGGGTGGAGCGTATACATTTATCAGTAGAAGTTCCTCTTTTTTGTGGTTATTTATATTGTGATTATACTTCTTTCTGTTTTTTCTATGTGTAAGTCGAATAGTTTGTCATTGTGAATGGTTATGGCTGTTCTTGGTTTCTTTTCTTCCTGGACGATTGTGTCCCTGGTACTAAATCCAATTATTTTATTTTTAACATAATATGGTTCTTGGATACATGTAATCTGATTTTTTAATGTTAATTGGTTTATTTTTAGATGTTCAGTCACTGTTTAGGAGTGATTTAAATTAATTTTGATTATACTTAACGAATCTTCATACTCAGATTCTGTTTTTGCTGTGAATTTTCAGATCGTATCCGTCTTCCCGTCTGAGTCGTCGTTAATTGTGTCGTCCTTTTGTTTATGTGTATTTTGTTCTGGTTCAAATTTTTTCTCGTTCAGCTTCGAGTGCGTAGCAGTTCTTGTCATAGAAGGAGTGGTCTGTGGGAATCGCCGTTTTGTTTCTTTGGTTCATGTCCGTGCATGCTGGACATCTGTTAGGGAGGGGATACCCGTAACCGTCTAGCTCTCCCTGGCACCTTTGATATGGGCAATTCCCGGAGCATTCCGAGCATCTGCTCTCTCCCCTGCAGTTTTTTGTGATGTGCCCGTATCTACAGCACCTTGTGCACCTCATGGTGTGCATGTTCTCCCGGACCGGGCACATTGTCCATCCGACGAGAAGTTTTTCCTTTTGAATGACTCGTGAAAATGCTGCTGGTGTCAGTTCAATGATGAATGTTTTTGATTCCCGGTTTTCGAATGTTCCGATTATTTTTAATTCGGTTGTCTCTGCTGCGATGTTGTTCTGTTTTATAATGTCTTCGATGACTGCCTCAGGTTCCATGTCTGGGTCAACCCCCATTACTGCGATCTGTGGATGTCAGTGTTTGGTTCGGCGCGTCTGAAAGAGCCCAAACGTTTTTGGGTTTGTGGAGATTTTTCCTCTAGAAGCTCCAGTCCCTCATTGCTGGAGCTGAGTACGACTGCCCCTCCCCTTACAGGTCTTATTTCGATGGCCGTCAGGCCGAGTTCGTGAGGAGTGGCAAGGGTCTTGAGCATTTGGCTGACCATGTGATGTGGTGGGTTTTCAGTTGTTTGTTGTGGATAGATTAGGAGACCCTCCTTTTCCATCCTTGCTTTGTCTGTTTTCCGTGTTGTTGCCGCATTGGGTCCTTGATCCCTCAGTTCTCTTGTCTGTTCCATTTGTCGGTTGCTCTCTCCATTACTAGGGCTGTTGCATAGGTGTTCTCTGTTTTTCGCTGGTTTTTGGTTGATATCTTTCCTGCTCCCTGAGGCGATCGTTCTCTTCCCGTAGGATTTGGATGGCCTCCTCTAGGCCCTTTGTTTTTCCTTTGTTATATGCTGCCTCTTCCATTAGGTCGATTCCCAGGTTTACAATTTTTTCCACTGATTTGAGTATTTTTTCAGCTGCTTGCTTTTCTCCGGTCTCGATCGTTAGCTCTAAGACAACTGATGTGATTTTTGTTTGCAATTTGGTTAGTTGTCCTCCTCGACTTTTCTTTTCTTCTGGAGTCTCGTCCTCCTCGTGCGAGTTTTCCCCACGATCCTCCATTTCCTCTACTGTGTCTGTCTTTCTCCTTAATGTCTTCTGTGCATGGTTTCTGGTCTCTTTATTTTTTTTTTTGTCCTTTTTTTTCTTGTCATTTTCCATGTATCAGAGGTTTCCACCCTGATCTGATTGGGTCTCGGCATAACCCAATCTCCCCTTCGATGTTTTTTTGTTTTTTTTTTAGTTCTCTTTGTGAGTGTAGCGGCAGTGCAATAACGTCTGTGGGCTGATTCTTAGATCTGCCTAAGGTTCAACATTCTCTTTTTTTTCCCCCTCTGAACTGTGCATTTAATGTGCCAGTCAGATAAAGGGGAATTTTCTAGTCTGGAATTGTTTATTGTTTTGCTCTAGCTATAATACTCGATTTTCTCCGTGCGTTCAGGCTTTGCTCGAGCGCGCGAGCTGGGGAGAAATGCAAAAAGCGCTGGTCTCGCGCTTCTAGCTTTGGCTTCGCTCGCAGATAAAGTGAAACGAAGTATAATTTGAGCCGTGCCGAGCGGAACTCCGCGTCTCAAGACGCTCGCGCACCCCACCCTTTGCACTGCTTTCTTTCAGCCAGTCTCAGGACGCTGTTCTAGCAGTGCAGACAAAGGCATGGGCACGAGCGCGTGGCTTTGGAAAGTGCCTCCTATGCACGAGGTCTCGTACAAACAATAGCGTTTCGCTGAGCTAGGCTCACGCGCCTGTGCCTTTGTCTTCACTGTCGACATTTGTGAGATGGAGTAGAGGTCTCCTGATTGGTCGACGCTGTGTCACAAATTTAGTTTACGCTCTAAGCGTGGGGGGAATATTCGGCGCTGGCGGCGGCCTTTGCTCCGCCTATTGTCCAAACTCTCCTAATATACGGCTCTGCCTATTGCCGTCCTTATCTAAGAGTTGTTTTCCAGAAATAAAGATGGCAGCGCCCGCAACTCTCCACTTCGCGACTTTGAATGCTTATAACTCGAAAACTAATAAAGTTAATGCGCTGATTTTTTTCGTGGGTGTTATTTGGGGATGTTAGATTACGAATTCAAGTTATTTTTTTAAGTTTCAGAGGTTATTTCTTAAGTTATTCTGAATTGAACTTTTTGGCGGGAACTTTTCCCGCCAAAGCTCTTAGGTTATTTTAGAGAAACTAATCGTGATAGTACCGTGAAATTTATGTGAAAGGTAGAACTTTCCTATGGGAAATGGTCTGGGGAGGCGGTCAGGAGAAAAACGCTTGAAACATTACTTTCTAGTCGGAATTTTGCTCTAAAATTTTAATACATTCTAGCGGAATGGTTTATGATAAGTGTGTTAAATTTGACGCTTCTAGCTAGTCTAAATCCTAACAAAATTCGAAAAAGGTACAGAGCTCACTCGCTGATTGATCTCGTTTGGTAGCCCCCTGGTCGTGGAGTGGTGGAGTCAGTGTTGCCAGACGGAGAAAAAAAAAGTCAGCAGACTGATCTCCAAAAAGTGATTTGCGCAAAAATCAGTAGATTCTACAAAATCTGTGTTTTGTCAAGCTATTTCCTTTGATCCATTTTGTGAAGAAATAGTATAGAGTAACAAATAACGTGGTAATAAACACAAATAAAAATAAAGAAAACAAGGCCAGCTCTCGAGTAATTCTGTATGGAAATGGCACCGTGAATATTTTTTTTCTTTTTTTATCAGCATTGACTATACTCTGTTTCACCTTATGATGTACCGCAGGAAAGGCTACAAGCGCGAGCTCCTTGCTCTAGGGCACATCTCGGCGGCACAAGCTCTCATGCGTTAAGAGTATAGCTCTCAACGCTATGAGCTCGCGCTTCTAGCCTTGTCTGCGGTACAACATAAGGTGTTGCGATTTCGAGGATTATACTTTCAAATCGAGACTGAGCCACTTTTGGGATCAACAGATGAGGGCGACACTGCGACATCCACCTGTCGCTATTATTGAAACGGAACCAAAACAAGACGTTCCGGCAAGTGCGCGCGTACATGTCCAATGTAAGTGTTCTGCAAGCTGCCATCTTTCCCTACTGGGCTGTGGAAGGATTTTTGACGCAACGGGCGCGAAGCACTGTTGAGGCTATGCGTCGTCTGCTACGGGCTTATTTCTTTTTCGCCTGACTCAAAGCTTATGTTCGAACGTGAAGAAACTTTACTCGTTAGCTTTTTAAGCCATCGAGGAATAACATTATATCATTTTCTTGCCAGAGCCTGCCAAATAAAAGTAAAGAACCGAAATTTGGATGTCGATCCCATGCATTCCGCCAGGCGAATGAATGAAAATGGCGGCCCTCTCCGCTCAGCTGGGAGCAGCCGAGAGTTCATGCCAACGTTACTAGAACCACTCAGTTGGGAAACTACCATAGAGCCTGCTTTAAAAAAGTGGCTCCGATCCGTACTCGAGAATCGAGCTAATGACGATCGCAACGCCGCCACTTCTCCCGCAGCGTCCACTTCGGGAACTGCACGGCTGCACGTCGAGTCGGGCAAGGGCCGGTGGCGCCATCTCGCAGGGCCATCTCGCAGTAGCTATGTAAAGCAACTTTGATGTTTCAACTCGTCGCTAAATGGTGGCGCTGTTATCGTATTTAGCTCGGTCTCGGTGGACGCCAGCGGCCCTAGGTTTCAAGGGCGAGTTTCCCAACTGAGGGTTTTAGTAACGTTGGTTCATGCGCTCACGCCTCTCGCTCTGCGCCGCAGGCTGATTGGCTCGCTCGAGAGAAGCAACGTTATTAGAACCAACTCAGTTCTGGAACTCCGCTCCGGAGGGGGGTCCCTTTGTGTGGCGCTTGTTAGAGGGCGCGCGCTCCGCATTAATACTCGCTATCATCATTATTGACGGCGCGCTTGTGGCCGTTGCATCTGGCCTACTGAGTGAGCTTACGGATGTTCGTGGCGCTTTTTCTGACAGTAGCAGACAACTTTCAAATTGTTTCTGCTGCAGTTGGTAGTCACATATGAGAAATTCCGATATTTGTTTTAAACAATAAAACATTGAATCTGTGTTCCTGTTGACTCTGAACCACATTCCAAGTGTCGTCTGCTGTCGGCGCAAAATAATGATCACGCGCACGCGAACGTTCCTTCGGTCGTCTGCAACCGCCGCGACAAGATTGTCCTGCGCGCATTTCACGCCTCGGAAAAACAACGCAGAGAAGCTTATACCAGGACATTAGAGTTCACACATTGCTCAAAACTTGTGAAGCGACAATCCGTGAGTGTAAAATCTTATTGGAATATGCCGGTGGCGTGCTGCGCACCGGAGTGTCGACATCGTAAACGGTCGGCGCCAGGTACTCAGGCGAGACATTTCTTCAAAGTCCCTTTGGATGAAAAACGACTCACCCTATGGTCGAGAAACTTTCCTTGGCGAGACCTATCGCACAAGGACGTCCTCTGTGATTTGCACTTTAGAAAACAGGACATCCTGAAGTACTTCAAGCACGAGATTCGTGGAAAAGTCGCCCTAACGCCACGGGGTAAGTGGAGCCTGAAACCCGACGCCGTCCCAAGCATATTTGCGTCGTTCCCGGACCATTTGCCACGTTTTGATACGAAGCCTGAGAGTAGGCGGTCAGGTGAGACGCCTCTGTGTGAAGATGTCGTGGATAACTCTTCGGGAGGCGCTCAGCCAATGTTGCCTGGGGGCGCCGACCTGTCTGGTAAAGATCCCTTAGAAGGCTGTTCCAAAGCTACTGAGAATCTCTATCAACCGGAGAAGGACCGAGAGAGCCTTTCAACAGCAGCCGAGTTGGAAGTACACCCAGATTCTGGTTCAACACATGCAGAACAGCTGCATAGCTCACAGCCAAGTTTATTCTGCGAACTTCTAGCAGCAATTGGAAAAGAGCGGGAATTCAAAGGGTGGTCAGTTGATATCTCAGACGAACACATTGTGTTCTACAAGACCTCACTAAACAAGGACATTTTCCGCATTGAAATTGCGCTGATCGTGAACACTAACTTTAACGTCAGTGTTAATGCCAGAGGGAGGGTGGTACCGCCTCAGAACTACAGTCGAAGCTCGTTAATTCGACTCCCGTTATTTCGATCATCGCGTTAATTCGATCCTTCCGTTTAGCACCGTCAGAAATGTACAGGCTTCAATAGGCAGAAAACCCCGGTATTTCGATCTGATAAATATCCCCAACCCGATAATTCGTCCCGGGAGCCAGCATCTTCGTAACCGGGAAATATTTTTTAAGCTAACACTATAAGTTTAAAGGTTCAAACGGCGCCTCAGAACACAACACGCGTCCCTACCCATATTGGCAAACAGCCGTTGCAGCTAGCCCGCGCCTGATTGCGACACCTCCACAGACGCGCGATGCCCGTCGGCGCCCCCGGCGCCTCGAGCCGGGGAGCGCTCCGCGAAAGAGCGCCCGCGCAGACAGGCGCCCTTTCGCCGGCGCCTCGCGCCGGAGAAAGGGCTGATTTGATTAGTCGAGATAAGACCCAGTCAGAGCGCACCGGCCCGATCACGTGGGGAGGCGCGCGGAAGGAGACGGGAGCAACGAGAGGGAAATGAGTGAGCGATGAAGTGAGAAAGAACGTCGGGAGGATGGAGAAGGAGACTGGAGAAAAATGAGCGAGCGATGAAGAGGGACCGTGCTGTCACGCGGTTTCTGGTTTCTGTTCTTTGGAGTGCGCGGCGTAACGCTCATACCGGAAAATGTCGAAAGAAAAGCGAGGAAAGTACTCTTCGAATGATTTAAAAACAAAAGTTCACATACTCAACGAAGTTAGGGAGGGAAAATTGTCCAGAAAAGAAATTGCCGAAAAGTATGACCTCAAGAAAAGCACGCTTGCTACCTACATTAGGAATGAAGCAGCAATCGTGAAAGCTTTTGAAGAAGAGCAATTTGTGAATTCAAGAAAACGCCTTCGCAGTGCAGCCCATCCAGAACTCGAAGAAGCCGTTTACAAATGGGTGACAGAAGTAAGAACGCACAACCTTCCGATGACTGGAGACATGATTCGTGCAAAGGCTCAACAGTTCAGCGAACGTTTGGGCATCGAGGGATTCAGTGCTTCCGAGGGATGGCCCGCAAGATTCAGGGAGAGGCACTCTCTTATTTTTAAGCACGTGTGTGGTGAAAGAGCCGATGTGGATGAAGATTTGTGTGAAAACTGGAAGACGTCGGAGCTCGCACGTAGTCTTGCGGAGTATGCGCCCGAGGACATATTCAATTGCGACGAAACGCGTTGTTTTTCAAAGCTCTCCCCGACAAAACGATAACGTTCAAAGGGGATCCTTGCACTGGGGGAAAACGCAGTAAAGAGCGGGTGACCGTGCTCGTGGCAGCCAACATGACAGGCACGGAACGTCTGCCTCTTTTGGTAATCGGGAAATCCAAGACGCCACGATGCTTTCGGAACATCCCGCCGCTTCCAACGGACTACCGTTTCAACAAAAAAGCGTGGATGACACGTGAGATCTTTCAAGATTGGCTTCAAAAATTGAACCGCCAGTTCGCGTCCAAGGGGCGCAAGGTCGTGTTAGTAGCGGACAACTGCAGTGCGCACACAAAAATGCCGGAGCTGTCTATGATCCGCCTGATTTTCCTTCCACCCGCAACCACCTCACTCTTGCAACCAATGGATCAAGGAATAATCAAACACCTGAAAGGCTTGTACCGCAAGCATCTCATGGCAAGAATATTGCTTTGTCTGGACCAGGGTAAGCGCTATGAAGTCACTCTGTTGGCGGCGATTCATATGCTTGTTAAATTGTTAAAGCTTGGACGGACATGCCAAGCCAGGTCATCGCGAACTGCTTTCGTCACTGTGGTTTCTCGTGTGATGGAAATACCGCGAGTTCGACGACTGCACCGGCTACAACGTCTACATCGGCAACTGCATCGGCTACTACATCGGCAACTGCATCGGCTACAACATCGGCAACCACAATTGAAGATGAAAACTTTGACGAAGAGTGCAGTGCTCTAATGTCCGCTCTACCCGAAAACGTTAGTTTCGATGATTACGTTGCAATAGATGATGGAGTGCTTGTGTGCGGTCAATTGACTGACGACGAAATCATCGCATCGGTTCAGCGTCCCGAGGGTCAGGAGGACGACAGCTGCGAGAGTGACGCCGAAGAGCCGCCGCCACGCCCATCTCCTGCCGAAGCATCCGCTGCGCTCGATGTACTTGCGAACTTCGCAACGTTTGAAGACACCGACGGGACGATGTGGCCGCACATTGAGGATATGCGGAAATTTGTTTTTGCGAAGCGTCTGACGGGAATGCGGCAGCAGAAAATATCGGCGTTTTTTTCGAAATAAAACTCCGTCGTCACGGTTGGCTTTTCGCCGCTTCTCGTGACGTACGTCGTTACTCGTTTTTGATCGATATTCGATAATTCGACTCTTCGATAATTCAATCTATTTTCGAGGAACCGTCAGAGTCGAATTAACGAGCTTCGACTGTACCTGGCATCAGATCACCCCAACTTCAACAGTGCAGAGGAAGTGAAGAGCCTACTGGGGTACCTCAATGAGTGCCACATCTGCTCGGGCTACGCTGCACAAGATTTTCCCAGCGTTATCACCTCGAAGACAACTGTAAAGTATGAAGAGGTGTGGCACAGGACAGACTGCACAGATCTGGCGGACAAGAAAATCTGTCCCTCCTGCATGAGACTCTGGAAGCTACTGCATCAGAGAAACATGGTAAAAACGAAGGCTCAGGGAAGAGAACCCCAACCAAAAGAGAGGATCCTTCGCAAAAAGCTTCGACAAGCAGCAAGTCGCCGGGAGGCACTGAAAAAGGAGTTGAAAAATTTGAGGAGGCAACTTGGAACCCTGTCAAAATGCAAAGTTGATGATGCAGTCCAGAGACTCCCAGCTGCTCAGCAGATGGCCTTCAGAACTGCCCTAAAGGCGGCAACTGCAAAATCGGCAAAAGGGATGAGGTACGAGACAGACTGGCTCATGAGCTGCATGCTCCTGAGAATTTCAAGCCCTCGAGCATACAACCTCGTGACCCAAATGAACCTACTACCACTTCCTTCAGAGAGCCATCTGCAAAAGATGCTCAAGGATGCACCATGCCAGTTCGGGTTTAACCGGCTCTCGCTTGTCAGCACTGCTGCACAACTTGACAACAAGAAACCGCTCGAGTGCTATGGTACCCTGTTGCTTGATGAGATGAAGGTGCGAAAGGCACTGTGTTCAACAATAGCACATACAAGCTAGATGGCCTTGTGAATTACGGTGAAGAGACACTACATCGCAGGAGGAGCCAGCAGACCATGCCCTTGTACTGATGTTTGTGCCCCTATACTTTGACTGGGTCCAGCCTATTGCAAGCTTTGCAAGCAAAGGAGCAGCCCCTGGACATATACTGCCAAGCTTGTTCTTAATGCAATTATCGAGCTCCATAAACACAACGCCTTTGTGCTGGCAGTTGTGAGTGACGGTGCCGGAAGCAACAAGTCAATGTGGACCAAGCTCGGTATCTCTGGAAAGTTTGGAGCACCTTGCCACAAGCCGGAACACCCGTGCGACCCTTCAAAAACTCTGTACTTTTTGTGTGACGTGCCACAAATCATGAAGTGCATTCGCAATCATCTCAAAATCCACAGATTTGGCCAAGTAAGCATTAGTTAAATCCAGCAGAAACAAACTGTGGTCTTAATGTCGAATACTTCTATCTTTTCATAGGCCGGGGAGCATCTCATCGACTACAACCACTACAGACTTCTATATGAGGTTGAATGCAACGAGCAGGTGCGGGCAGTTCCAAAACTCTCAAAAGCCCATGTGGATCCTGATAACCTCCGAAAAATGAATGTTCGCCTAGCAACTCAGGTGACTATATACAACTTTATTTCTTCACTGATGCACTAAATACGGAGAGTATGACCAACCCTTGCCCACTGAGATCATGTGACAACCAATGCTAATTGGTATAGCAATAATGAATGAGTACAGAACTAATAAACAAGCTAAAATGGATTCATGCTCCAGCTTTCATTAGCATCTTGTATACCTAACTATACTCAGAAAAGCAAATAAAGGCGACTCAGTTCAGTTAAGTTTTTGTAAATATTTTTTCCCTAACAGCTTTTCAGCCGAAGCACAGCTTTGGGCATACGCATCTATCGGAATGAAAGGAGGCCAGGCCTGGAAAGCTCCGAGGGGACGGAAACCTTTACAAGGTTACTGAATGACCTCTTCGACGCCTTAAATGCCAAGCTACCACTGCAAGGAATAAGAATAACTTCTTCTGGCATAAAGGTATGTGCATATGTGCACACATAAAACTTCATAATATTGTGAGGCTGTTACATTATTTATCCAAAATATTTTTATTTATTAATATAACTACTGCTATTACTATAGTCTGTTGCAGGTTAAGAATGGCAGTAATGTGAAAAGGAGGAAACCACCACCCCTCTCCAGGATTGGTCGTTTCCTCCTCTCCACCCTCCTCCTTTCCAGCGCTCGCCCTGCAAATATGGAGAGAGAGGATTTGACTGCAAAGTTAAATCAAGATCCTTTAGAGGTAAATATATACAAAACAAGTGTTTCTGTCCGTACATGGCTTAGCACAGGGGTGGCCAAACTGCGTCTCTTCATGCCCTCAAGTGCGTCTCTCGTGATCTCAGGACTCTCAAGTTAAAATGGCTGGGGCCAAGCACAGCTTCTTCATCGAAACATTACAGTGAGGAGCAGGTGCAAAACACGACATATAGACCAACACGCGGCCCGGACGTCACGCAGCTGCGGTGGCGCTGTCGACGGCACTGTGCATGCGCAGATGCTTCACTCCACGCGAATCTGGTTTCTGCGCACGCGCAGTGCCCACACCTGGTGTGGGAAAAAGCAGGCTTGTTTGTAAACAGCGTGTCGGTCTATAAAATTACTGGGTTGTGGTTTTGTTATCGATAAGCGTTTCGAGATAAACTAATGTCAGAAGCGGACAAATCAGGCACAAACATAAGCTCCATTTTGAATTTACCAAATTTTTTGTTCTCTGCATGCTAGTTTGTGGCTTCGTTAGTTTTGTGTGGGAAGTTTTTCCTAAGAGTCTTTGCCTGAGCGAGCTCTGCGTATTGGCTTTGTCCATATAATGCAATACAGCTACCTAATGAAGTATCGAGTTCACTGCTGTATGCAGATATGCAATTGGGTTTTGAAACCATAATCCCTATATTTTAGGCAATATAAGTTATGGCATGGGGTACGAGTAAGATGGTGCCGAAATTATGCGAAAGGGACAATATTCCCATCATATCACCCCCCCCCCCCCCACCCACACACACACACACACACACACACACACCCACCCACCCACCCACCCACACACACACACACACACACACACACACACACACACACACACACACACACACACACACACACACACACACACATTAATTCCAGTCATCAGCAGCAATAAAGTACTATTAAGTTCTACTCATGGCAGTATTTGGCAAGTCAGAATAAGTTTCATCAAATTTTTTGTGAGTATTGTTTCGTGACCACACAATGTGAAAATTAACAAACTTAGTCAATGTGAAACCTTGAATACAGCCAAAGCACCTTATTTGTTTTGATTCAAGGATAGTAAAGCCAGAGGCCAAAATTTTGAGTAGACCGGTGGATTTCACCTCATTGCATGCATGCAATGAGGTGAAACCCACTGCTCCCACCCTAGCTAGCTCAACTTAAATTTTACTTGCTTTTTCTTAATAAAATGTATGTAAGCATTAAATTAATCTGTTTGTACACTAAACGGGGTGGCACTGAAGAGGGGTAGGAACATTTTAGGCTCAATGGTGCAAGCTGCCACCCACTACAAAAGGTCATAAAGCCATTATCATATAACCATCTAGCCAGAGATACGAAGGGACCTTGTTGAAACACATATAACAGCATCCTGCCTAGTGCCTGAAAACATCTGTTTCTGCTGCAAAAAGAAAAGGATAGCGCAGTGAGTGGAACAGGAGTAAGACATAATGGAAACTGCATCTATTAGAGCAATATGCCAGAAAAAAACAATTGTATCAGACCTGATTAGCCATAGCTTTCTATCGGCTTTCAAGTTTATGATAAACTGCCCCGCAGCAAAATGACCAAGTTGTGTGCAGCAATGCAAGCAAAGGCAATACTAGCAAGTGCATAGCTTTCGGAAATGTCTTTTATACGCATGAAAACAAATCATTCTGCAGAGCACCAACCACACCGTACGAGATGGTGTATGGTAAAGTTTCACAACCGAGTCTTGCATTGTCAGTTCAGTTAGAGTACCATCCAAGAGGCAACGCTAAATTTACCACTAAAGGATGCATAAAAAACATAGTACAATATTGAATTATGATAATTAAGATGGCTTTTATTTTGTTCAATATCTATGCGGACCTTCAATATCAATTCAGCATTCAGACTGATTTGCCAATTTGTTATTTCATTTTTATCAGAGGTTCTTCGGCATGGTTCGTTCCTTTGGAGAAGATGAAGACCACCCGACCGTCATCACATTCAGTTACATCTACCGCTTTACAGAGCCTCTACACCCCAATCAAGACTGCTCTGAGAGGGAACATTGACGGAGAGCCCAGCACAGTCCTGGCAACCATGGAGGAGGCAATGTGGCTCAAGAAGGACAAACAGTCGTCGCAAGACAGGCTGGAACTTTTAATCTCCGGAAAGCTTTCTAGAGCTTTGACTAACACAGAGCCAAAGTCCCTTACATTTGACCACGACTACACTGCACCCAATACACATGACTGCATGTTTTACATCAGTGGTTACATTGTATACTAATTTTCAAAGCGTGGTGTTTGCAAGTTGTGCCTCAGGGATATTGAGGCACCATCAGATGTTGCGGCTGGACGGACAGCCTACCTGACTGCACTCCAGTCGTTAAGGAGGGCAGCCTCAAGCAGCCGTCCCTGAAAATGTTCACTGCTTTTCAAGTGGTGGAGGGAACAGTGGCAGCGGTCCTGGATGGAACAAACATCTGCGGGGACATTTTCTGGCTTGTTCTGGATGCGCTGGAAGAAACAGCTGTGCCACTAGGTAGCCACTGAGCCCAACAAGCGCGGGCTCGCACTTGTTCGGCTGGCACGCCTCACCGGCACTGCACAATCGAGACTGGAATGCGCAGAGCTTCGAGCGCGTCAACTTCCTGTGGCAATGCAGACAAAGCTACGGGAGCGCGAGCACTGAGCCACTGCCACTCGATGCGTTTCGCTTCTGTCTCGGAACGAGAAAGCATCGAGCTGCCGTGACTGAGTGATAGCTATACGCGCTGCACGCGCACTGCTTCTCTCGTCAAAAATGCCACCGAAAAAGCTCCAGGTAGGCAGAGAATCAGACGTGCTGAACTTAGCTCGTCCATCAAATCAGCGTGCCCAAGATAATAACGGCGACAGAACGAAAGCAATGCCCCAACGCAATTGAAGCGTTCGGATACTTACGCTCGTATTGGTGTGCTGCAATCACGGCCAGCAATGGAATTGCCTTGGTAAGACGGCACATCTACCATTACAGTATGTACAAACTTGCCCTGATTGTAGCCACCGGATTGTGGCGCCGACGTATTTGGGTTGTTCGAAACGCTTCGCGCTGTCAGCACAGCTAAGGCGGCGGCGTTTTCATGATCCTACCGCTTATCATGCTCAAGTTGTATTTCTACTGGCGAAAGGGCGAAAACCAACCGTAAACCATGCTGGTCGCCGAGGAGTCAGGTTGGGACTCGCAAACAGTTGCAGCGGTTGGTAGCCGCGGAGCTGCCAAGAGAGAAGTTTAATAGTGTTTTCGTTTTGTATGATGTCTGTTGTAAATGCTTGTCGCCAAAAATGTAGTAAATAGAAAATGCGGTCACCCGTGAAAATAAAGAAGAGCAGTGCCTGCGTGGGCCTGCTGAAGAGACGAGGTTCTTACATGCCGAAGTGGTGACCGGCGAGGCCGGGGGCGCGAGGGCCCCGGAAGGAAGGAGACGTCCGATACGGTCGGTGGCTGAAGCGTACTCTCTTTTAATCAACAGTAAACAACGTGGGGTTGAGCGCAACGGGGACGCGACCCTGACAACACGGGCGCAATGGTGGACAGTGGCGCCATCTAAGTAGTGTGTATAGAACTAGTGAAAAATTTAAATACTACATTGTTCCTTTCCTTAAAAAAAATAATTCTCATATTCTTCCCTTTCTTAGAAAAAATTGAATAAACTCTCTTCCGGAAAACAATGAGAGAAGGAACGGTAAAACTGACTCCAAACTGCAGGGCAGTTGGAAAGTATGAAAATGCACTGAAATGAAATTAAACGACCTCTGACAACTCTATGTCAGGACACTGGAAATACGAAATGAATGAAAAGGAAAAACACGTCGCAATTGAGATTTGCGGAAAGCACACACTGAAAAAGGCTGCGCTGGGGCAGTATGCTGGATAAAGAAAAATTCACTGAATCTTCATGTACTTGTCGAAATTAAGTCAAAAGTTCCTTCAGTGTTAGCACATAGTTTTTAAATCGTCCCGGCAGTCGCCGACTTGGACGACTCCGGCAGACGTTGGCGAAGTGGCCCGCGCAACCATACGAAAAGCACGAAGCTCCGGATGCCGAACAATCTCGCCGCGCGTGGCTCTTGCGGCCACAAAAGAAACAAAACTCACACGACGAGCGCACGCGAGCTACTCGGTGAGTGAGCGAACGACGGCGGATGAACGGGGGAGGAGGTCCAACTCACGACCCGACGGGAAGGAGGAGAAAGAGGGGGAGAAGGACACTCGCATCTCGGTGGAGACGGGGGAGGAGGATGCCGAGTCCTCAGTGAAGATGATGCCTCGCCATTTTGGGCATGCTGGTCGCTCAACGGTTGAAGATCGCGGCCACCTTGGACACGCTCTACCACGTGCGACGCGTTTGGATCTTGGTCTGACGAACGCAGAAAAAGATCGCAATCTCGAGATGTCCGCTCGAACTGCTGCGCTAGTTGGACAGCACGATCGAGGCTAGGTGCGTTAGCTCCGACGGACTCTCGGATTAAACGATCCTGCACTTCTGTGCTGTGGATCCCCGAAATAAACATCTCCGCGAGGCGGCTCTCCAAAGCCTCGCCGTAATCGCAAAAAGATGCTAGGTGTCTGAGCGCTCTAAGGTATTCGAGAACGGTCTCGCCTGAACCTTGTACTCGGTTGATGAACTTCCTACGCTCAACAATAATGTTAGGAGCAGAAGCGAAATGTGAATCCAAAACGGACAATCAAACTTGAAATTCGTCCTGGGTCGCGCTAGCGGGCGGACCTGCCAAGTCGAAAGCATCAACGACGCGATTGCCTTCATCTCCGAGAAATGAAAATAAAATCGCCCTCTTTCGTTTCGGCGGAAAATCCTCGGCGTCGATCGCCTCGAGGTAGGTGAGGAAGCTGCGCTTCCATGTTTGCCACGGCGTCGTCGGCTCGCCGGGCGTGTTGAGAAAATTGGCGGGAACTCCGCACGACGCCATTTCGAACGTCAAGGATGACGCGAAGAGCGAAAAAAAAAAATACACGTCCAGTTCGTCGGACGGGGAATACGACCAACCAACCGCTCGGACCCTCTCAAAACGATGCACAAAAGCAGAGCCGCGGCAAAAAGCGGCAAAACGGAACCTCACGGGGGGCGAAGGTTCAAAATGCGGAGAAAAAAAAAAGTTATCCCATCGTCGTTGCCTAAAAATGTTGTAAATGCTCGTCGCCAAAAATGTAGTAAATAGAAAATGCGGTCACCCGTGAAAATAAAGAAGAGCAGTGCCTGCGTGGGCCTGCGTAAGAGACGAGGTTCTTACAAGCCAAAGTGGTGACCGGCGAGGCCGGGGGCGCGAGGGCCCCGGAAGGGAGGAGACGTCCGATATGGTCGGTGGCTGAAGCGCAGTCTCTTTTAATCAACGGTAAACAATGTGGTGTTGAGCACCACGGGGACGTGACCCTGATAACACGGGCACAATGGTGGACAGTGGCACCATCTAAGTAGTGTGTATAGAACTAGTGAAAAATTTAAATACTACAATATCGACTTTTGTTTCATTGGTAATTCCAGTTGGATGTATTTTTTTGAATGAGTCGCTTAGGTTTTTTGTGATGGGGCAACTGTTTATATAGTGATAGAAGTCCGAGATTTCTTCTCCACATTGAAATGTGCTGTGTTGGTTCCTGTTTATTTTTTAAAATAATAGGGGAATTTTCCATGATTTGTTAGTAGTTGTGTTTGGTAATGGTTTGAGGGGAAGTAGGATGGGATTGAGTATATTGTTTTTATCCAAGTGTTAAGGATTGTTTCAGATCCCCGCTCCGTCCATCTCCGATTCCAGAGTTCCCTTACCCCAAGCTCCATTGTCTTTTTTACTGCTTTTTTTTATATTATTAGTTCAGTTTCTATAGACCTTTGTCCGGAAGTGCTCTTTTTAGCCTCGACCGCAAGGAGCAAAAGCAAACAATAATCTCGAACCCAGACGCTCACGGCAAGGAGGGGCTGCGTCGGCCTGCGCCGCTGCTTCCCGCCGCAGGCTTCTTCGCTGGTGTGCCGACTGCCGTTTCGCCGGCATCGGTCCTGTTTACCGCGGTACGTGAGTATAGTGCCCGTAATGTGAGAGCCGTTTGTCCATACGTTTGTCCAGAAAACATCTAGCGACGAGTTGACCGCGCCGCGAGTGACGAAGAAAAAGCAAACATGGCGACAGTTTGTATGATTGCTTTGGTGGCTCCGGTGTTGCGTGTCTTGAACGTCCTCGTGAGAAGATTCCCCTGCCCTTCGAAGTTATTGCAAGCACCACGAGTGGCACGAAAGATGTGGAATCATCGTCTCAACTACAAATAAGCAGGCCTTCAGAAGCAATGACGATGCCGAGCAGGCGCTCAGCACCGTTGTGTCGTCAGATGTTCTACAACGCCTGAGGTATTTTCATTTATCATTTGGAATGGCTTCAAGAGTGGGAAATTAATCTATTTCGCAGATTGTTAACGCTGAGGCGAGTGCCCTCCGTTGCAGTGCCGTTGTCGCGCAAAGTGCAGAGAAAACCGGGTGGCGATGGCGGCGGTGCTCTTTGATCTTGCGCCGTCGGGTTCATGGACTCCGGATTAAACATACGTACGTGCGTCTGCTGGATCGGTGTTTTGGACAGCCTCAAAACTCTTTCTCACGCGCATTTTCCTTGTGAAGCTTAGTAGCTCATTACACCTCGTCGTCGACTGCGCTCATTTGACTACGATGCACGAGCCTGTGTGATGTGAATTTCACTGCCTAAGATCTTTGGTGTGCTGTAACGAAGGCTAATAAAATATCACCGCGAACTTCTGAACAAACGAGTCAAAGTTTCGTCTGTTATCATAACTGATCGCCTGTCACAATATTAATCAGTAGTGTTCCTAGACTCCGCCCCCACAGGCACCCTGCTTCGTTGCCCGATAGTAAGTGTCTCTGGTACCTTGTAGAATTCCAGCTCCCACTTCAAGTAAGTACCATCCTTTAGAACTGGCAATTAATAGTTTCGAACCCAGACGCTCGCAGCGTGTGTGTGTGTGTGTGGGGGGGGCGATAGACCGCGACCTTTCCCAGTACTAGCAGTACTAGCACGTTGCCGGCGTCGGTCTTGTTTACCGCCGTGTAATATATCAGCAATTCGGCCAGACGGCACTGCGCCATTGTTGGTTGTACGAACAACCAGAGGAAACGCAGGGTTCTTTTGGACACCCACTGCCCGTCACACAATTGCCTAAGAAGCGAGTGCGGATGCGACGTCTACGGCTTCCACAAGTTTCCGTCCCATGCAGCTTTTCGGCAAGAATGGACAGCCGCACTCAGAAGAAAAAACTTCACTCCGAGCAAGAACTCAAGAGTGAGTGCCAGTGTAGCAACAATTTTTTTCTATGCTTACGTTTGGCGTGCGTGATGGATACAACAGAAATGGTCACTTCTCCGTGATCAGTCGGCAGGTCGCTTACATCGTGTACGTATGCTAGCTACGAATGGTACCTTCGTTTCGGTTTAGTCGATTGTGAACGAACGAACAGCAGGTAATGCAGGAAAGCAAGTGGGGGCTCAGGTTGAACGTTAAATATGTACCATCAATCATCTCTACTTGCGTGCAAACAAAACTTTGTCCTGTAGAAATATGTGCATTGTTGTACAGTTTAGAAAAGGAAACTCCAAACAAAATGAAGGGGGCCCAACGCTTCATAACTGTCCTGGTTTCACTAACCGCGTTGATCACTTCATCAAATCCTATTAAGCAAATAAGACACACTGGTATAACTTTAGTAAAAGGGCTGAAGCCTGGACTAGTTGGTAGTTTTGTTTTTGTTTATTGTGCTTTTTTAGGATGACTAGCTTTGGTATATTTTTAGTTGGATCCATACAAGCGCCTGCAGCTCAGCAATTGAGTTTTCTACAGAGCTGTAGCAAATCCAAGAGCTAAAGGCACTTGAATTTGCTCTACATGCTGGAAGGAAGTGAATTACAAGATCTAGAAGACAGTTTAATGTGACTGTTTTGATCAATGTTATGTTTTCCCATACCCACCGACCCAACACGAACCAGAATTTGAATTTGAAAGGCAGTAATTGCATGTAGAAAACTTCGATGCCATCAACATTCAACGATATTTCATTTTGATTTTTCTGGAATCAAAAGAGCTGCACTTCTATCCACGAAGAGCCAGATGTGGTTCACAAGCCAGTTTTGAGGAATACTGTTGTTTGTTGTTGACCTTGTGACCTCGTAGCTAGCAAATATATTTGTGGTCTCTCATGTCGCATCGTAATATCCTATATATATTTTTGTCCCCCAGGTGTGCTCTGTACACTTCCTTGATGGTAAGCCAACGACCATAAATCCAACGTCAATGCTGAAGCTTGGGTACCAGAGAAAGGTAAATAAAATTAGTAATCTCTAGTGCTTTGCCTTATTTCCTCTGGTCAAGTGATTAAGCAGTGCTGGTGTGATGGTAAGTTTGTGGCGATGCTACACAACCTCATTAAGAAGCCCAGACCGCGGAGTGCGTGAAGTGGGGGGATGAAGAGGCAGAAGTAAGAAATGAAGCCTGAAGGACACAAAAAATGGTTGGCATTCTCCTGGTCTTCTGGTTTTCCTGCCATATCTGGCATCCCAAAGTCTGTATGCCTGTATGTTGTGCCAATTCGGTATTCCCAACAGCTGTTCTCTTGCAGGGCTGCAATCATAACATAACCTAAACCTTGTTAGAAATAAAATGGTAGTTATGGATCGCTCATCTCTATCAGTCCCATGCTGTCAAAGGCCGCTTACAAACCCTTTGTCATGACCAGGCGTCACAGCATCTCTCTTGTTGATTGTCACGTTGGCCCTTTTGGGCGGTGCCGGAATTAGAGATACGGCCACTAACCCAGTTGAGTTGCAAGCCGTTTCCATAGATCTGGTGCACAACCTGACTGTATAAATGAGCCCCTTCAACAATCAGTCCAAGGGAGGTTCAGTTGGCAGCTCCCTAAAACTGTGCTGTTTCGGTTCGTCATAGACCAAGGTACAATTCTCCCCAATACCAAAGCCGTCTTCAATTCCCTAGGCTGTAGTAGAAAACCAGCATCCGGTGAGATATGCCACAAGAGTTCCTTGGGGCAGTCAGTATTCTGTTCTCACCGATGCTCCGGGATATAATCTCTGCTCCATTCCACGCTTGCAGCTTGCTGGACTGCTGCCATACAGCTGACCCGCCATTTTCATACAGACTAAGAGCGCAACACGAAACAGAATTTGAAAGGCAGTTATTACATCTAGAAAACTTGACATTCCCTTCATTGCTTCAGTTTTGCACCCTTGGCAAGCATAATGTTCAAAAGAAAAAGTGGGTAGGCATGGCAGGCACCGCTGCAAGGCCACCATCGCAGGCAGGTATAGGTAGTGCTCCAGAAGGTATCAAGAAGGCCTGCCTGCATCGCTTCAGGGGCCCCTCGTTAAACAACAAACCGATTTTATCAGACGTGTGTCCGATAAAATCGGACACACGCCCCGATTTTATCCCCAGGGGCATCGAGGGGAAAGGGCCTGCATTGGAGACTGGGTCTTTAAGTAAGAGTAATGAATTAAGGACAAAGGATACTAGGAAGCATTGGGCATCCCCTGGCTTCCAGGTTTAGTTCAAGAAGTTTCATGGTTTTTCATGTTGAATGGCATCAATAAAATTTACATTTTAGGTGACACCTGGCAGGCGACAACTTCAAAGACACCCGCAGGCACGCCCAGCAGGCCTTGAAGTTTCAACAGTTGACACTACAAGTGATGAAGACACCACGCCGTGTACCGCTAACTCTTTGTCGACACCCGACGGCTTCGACTCAGACAGCGGTTCTGTTTCGTCAGAGATCTTGCCTGCACCTGCACTTGGGCCTCCGTTAACTGAATTGTCTCACCTACGTCCTAGCTCGACGCCAAAAAACACCCCTGAGCGAGAGGGTGCTAGTCCAGGTGCAGCTCCTTGTACATATCGGGAGTGCAGTGTGCAAGCAAGACCTCAGATGGTCGACTGCGCTACGCAGTGGGAAGATAATTTCAGCTACGTCTCATCAGAGCACTGCTATGCGACAAAAGCAGAAACAACAACCAAGTCAGCTGAGACTCAAACAGCGTCTTTGCCGTTATATGAAACGCTGTCGGAAGCGGACTGTTCCTTTTACACAGGCCTTAACCTTGACGCTTTTTCAAAACTCGTCATTAGTGTTAGTGCGGTGCACAGGTCTGGCACCATGAGCATTGGGGATCAAGTCCTAATGACATTGATGCGCCTGCGTCTGTCACTACTTTATAGGGACCTTGCGCGGTGATTCGAAATCTCGGTTGGCCAAGTCAGAAAGGTGTTCCGGAAGGTGATGAGCGTACTGGCAGACATCCTATCCAAAGTGATGGTGTGGCTACCAAAGGAGGTGATTCTGGCAACCATGCCTGTGCATTTCATTGAAGGTGGATATAGGAACACCACAGTCATCATTGATTGCAGTGAGGTACCTCTGCAAATGCCAAAAAGGCTGTACGCCAGAGGGCAGTCCTTTAGTTACTATAAGGGACGCAACACAGTCAAGTTCTTAATTGCTGTTGCACCCAGTGGATTTGTCATGTTTGTGTCGTGTCCATACGGAGGGCGAGCATCTGACAAATTCATAGTGGAGGACTCTTGTTTTGCTGAGTACCTCTCCGACGATGATCAGGTGATGGCAGACAGGGGGTTCAGCCTGAGCGCGGAGATGAGAGAGAAGGGGGTGAAGCTAAACATGCCGGCTTTCACAAGAGGACGAAAGCAGATAACTGAAAAGGAAGCGACGGAATCTAGGAGAATTTCCAGGCTACGAATCCACGTCGAGAGAGCCATCGGAAGGGTTAAGACCTATCGAATTCTCAAGCAACCCCTGCCAATCCACCACAAGAAGATCATGAACAAGATCATCTTGGTCTGTGCTGGATTGTGTAACCTGAAAGGGGCGTTGATTGCAGCTCAAGATCCGCAAAAGCGAAAGAGAGAGCAGGACGATGATTAAAAGAAAGCATTGCTTGCATGTCAGCTTTTGCCACACATCCCGATGGGTGCGAGTTCTGCGTTTATTTGCTTCATATGGCCACAACCAGATAGCGATGACTCTTCTGTATTTGCAAATAACCCTACCGTAAAAACAAGTACCTTATTTTTCAAGTTTAGCATAGCATTGTGGCAGCCATGGGGGGAAAGATCAGCACTCTCCCCCTTGGAGGCGGGGACCGATGGGCACAAAAGCCACTTCCAGGTGCAAGACAAAACTAACGGAGCAAGAAAATAGTGGTGGGCGAGGGTCTGGAAGGGGGAGCAAGCAGTTGACATCGCCCTAGGTGAAGCACACATGAAGGCACCCTAGTTCAAAGGGTTTGTGACACAGAGTGGTGAATTGTTAGCTGCGGCTTCACCTTGTTTTTCTGCCCATGTTCACTTGTTTTTCGTGCACACATTTTCTGCCTCTAGTTGAGACAATAAAATATGCAGGGTTTCCTGCAAAGAATTGCAGAGAACCAGCATCCTTATCTGTCTGATTGAAAAATGATTTTTATATGATCACACAACTCTGGATCTTTTATTTTTCTTGAAACAACTGCAGAGATTTCTTCATGCGGCTCAAAATAAGGCCAGATAAGTTCTGGCGTACAGCCATGCAACTATATAGTATGTTGGTGCAAAAAGGACTACAGCCATTTACAGGTCACTTGCTCCATAAAGCAAACAGAAATGGTGTCTTGAACCATGCCGCGACAGGAGTTTCACACACTTTAAGCTGCCCAACTTTGCTCCCTAATCTCTAGTGAGAAAGCTTAATGATAGCTCGCACGTTAGCCAAGCTTGAGAAAGCTTGGCTAACGTGCGATACTCATCTGAAAGAATGACAGTACGATCATGTACGGCGTCGACCAGTCTTCGCAGGTAGTGCTGAAAATAAAAATCGGAACCGGGTGATGTGAGCAATGACAAAGTCTGGGTCATAATCAACTTCAAACGGGACGGTCTTTAACCTCGACCACACATAGAAAAAGCAGCGAGTTCTTTCAGTGCAGAACATGGTGAACTGCACCTGGAAATAGTAGCCATTCTTTCCATTTTTGGCAAGGAAGTAGTGCTCCTTATCCCCACTTTTTACGACTTTAACATCATAGTGCTTTGCTTCGCTAATGTAAACTTTGCAGTTGTCAGTTTGGGGGCATTTAATTTCCAGGATGCTGTCATGTCCTAACAGGCCATCCGGACTCGCCGAAAGGAAGGGGTGCGTGGCACTCACAGTAGTGCCACATAGGGTCACCTCTCGCCCAGTTTCTTGGCAGAATGCTGCCCTAGCTACTGGCTCATATATTCTACCATGCTCGGTGGCCTGGTTACCCCTGAATTGAGAGTGCAAGCAACCATTAACAAAGTTGTCAGGAGCGGTTTTAGCCATTTTTGGAACCTTCGACAAGATAGATGCCATCAGCCAAACTTTTCGGCTACTCTTCCACAGTTCGCCTTCCTGATCTAAAGTAATCTCTGCAAGTGTACCCCTTGCAGATTCCTCAAGCAAAACCCACTCTTTGTAAAAAGAAAAACACAGACTGCACGAAAGTGGCTCAACACCCTGGTGGCAGCCATGAATTATGGAAGAATTTTCTTCCATCCCACTGATTTCAGACTCCAGTCTGCTCACATCTGCAACTATTGTTGCTTGGAGCAGACTTCCCTGCACTGTAAGGAAGGGTGACACAACGGAGTCCTCCATAAATTGGACATACGCTTCGCGGGTCTGAAACTTCTCAAAACGAACCTTTTCACGGGGTGGTACTGGCTCTCCCATTTCTTTCTTCAGCTTGAAATTCATGTCCCCAATCTGACCCGGAACCACATTGCGCTTTGTACCAGAGTTCCAGAGTGCACTTTCATCTGTGCACGAGGTTCCAGTCAGACCCCTACGAACAGCAAACTCCACCTTCCAAAGAGGCGCCCCTGCAAATGGAAAATAAAGTTTACATATAATTCTCGTAGTCTTTGGCGTCTGAGACGACAATCGCGTAGACAAGCTCTATCCGCTGCAGCAAATCAAGGTGCCTCCGGAGGGGGTACCAGCTTTCCACCTGCACTCCTCCTATGTGGTTACAAATCTACATACTAAACCCTGAAATTCTATTCATTTAACATGCAGCTATGCATTCGTGTGACCATTTCTCTGCGTGGAACACTGTATACATAATTGCAACCATGGTGGCACATGAATACCAGTGCCTTCAACATGTCAATGGAGCCAGCTTTGGCAGGCTTGCAATTGTATGCACTTATTTACACCAGAAGCATGGTGGTGGTGGGGCACCCTGCTTGCAATTCTGTATAGAATGAGCACAGGGCTAAATTTAGATGCATCATACAATAGACAAGCCAAACTGCAACATACAAAACAGAAAAATGTGAACAGACCACTCAAGAAACAATGTATCTGGCAAATGCTCTTTGTAAGGCGGTACAAAATACACGGTCCAAGCGAGAAAAGTAAACCCTCCTTTTTGGCCCACATAAAAAAAGTATGCATCGCCGAACGCTGAAACTCCGCCAGAATGTAACCCTAGCGGTTCGAGCAAGATGCCGAAGTTTTAGAACGTAGAGTCAACGAATTCAAAAGGTATAAGCAATTTTCTAAAAATTTCAATGAGAAAATGAGGTCGCGTCCCGGTAGCGTCTCCCATTCAACTCCATGCATCCGTCAGCTCCGTGAGCCGCCGTCCGCCACCTTTTTCCCATTGAAAAATTTCTATAATTACTCGCAACTTTTTAATTTGATGGCACTACGTTCTGAAACTTTGGCATCTTGGTCGGACCGCTAGGGTTACATTCCGGCGGAACTTCAGCGTTCGGCGATGCGTAGCTTTTTATGCGTTCCAAAACGGATGGTTTACTTTTCTCGCTCGGACCCTATAGATGTGAAACAGCTGTCCAAAGACATCATGGAATGACGTCGAAACAAAAAATGTGGTGGGATGCCTTGAAGTTTCCGCTAAGGTACATAAACATAAGCATATGTCATGTACCTGAGAACGTCCAATTTTGTTTGTCGCAACAAAAGATGGCACATTTTAGAACTGTGAAAAAATACTAGACTTTTAAGGAACGGTCAACTATCCCTCAACTTACCCACGTGGCTACATACACGAGTTTTGCCGACCATGCAAGAGCAGCCGCTTGTCAGCACACGACAGTCAGTACCAATGCACACCCATGGCTTATGGGGTGCATTGTTCTCCGACTGTGATGGAGTTACATCACCTTTTATGATGCAAGCGTGTTCAGAGTATTGGTGTATCAGCAACTGGCCCACCTTACCACTGACGACATAATTATAAGATTCCAGGCATTTCAGAGCCTGAACCTCTTCCAAGTCGCAAGCTTTCGTTTTAAGCAAATAATAGGTAATATGATGCTCCTGCAGAGCTGGCCAGAGTTTCATGTTGTCAACCCAGCCGCTTTCCGGGATGGTGGAGGGGTTTGGAAGATCCAAGGACGCTAAAACAAAAAAATACATGACATATTAAACTTGAGGAAGAAACACGAGAAAGGACGGACAAGCAGAAAACTAAACACAAATCTAAATATGCAGAGTGAAACGAGAGGGCAGCTAGCTGGTTCTGATACATGTGTGTCATAGCCAGCATGCGAATTACGGTCGACTGTACGTAGAAGCGCATACTCATGTGTGACGCCCTTAGCCTGCGAGGCAATTGCATGTACTGGAACATGCTAGTAATTTAACCCCGGAAATCAAGGAAAAAGTGAGGACCACCACCGCATAGTTGGCTTGCCAAATTTAGAAACCGAAACTAACTTAATATCAAAATGTTCTTAAACTCTAATTGGTCATAGTATATGCGAGGAAAAATCACTGTACAGGTGGCCGCGGTACTACATACCCAGTTTCGCTTTACGCCCATGATACGATATGATCTACTTATTTCTGGTTCATATTATATGACCCAGGCAAAAATTTCTAACTGGGACCAGTTGGCACCTCAACTGGTTTCAACTGGGACTAACTGGTCCCAACTGGGAATCAACTGGGATCAATTGGAGTCCAACTGGGACCAATAGGAGTCCAACTGGGACCAGCTGAGGGGTCAACTGGTTTGAACCATTCCCAGTTGGGAGTCAACTGGTTTGACTCCCAGTTGGGAATGGAGTGAACTGGGACCAGTTAGGGAAGTAACTGGTTGGAGCGATTCCCAGTCGGACTTCAAATGCCTTTCCCGTTCCCAGTTCACACGGGGCAACAACTTTGACAAGTTGGGGGTGTATTGACCCTTTCCTAATGAAGAAAACTAAAAATACTTACATTATTAGATTTATACAAATGGAAAAATTTTTATTTACTGGGTACATTTATATATTTATAAAAAAAATAATAAAATTTTAATTAACTAAATAATTTATTTTAATTGGAAAATATAATTAGTGACATAAAATGTGTTTACCTAATGAACATTTAGTGCATGATTAAAATATATTAAAACATTTATTTAAACACCTACAGTATTTTGTTTTCTTTTTTCTTTTAATAAATAAATTTATCTTTTGGCCAATCGGAGCAAGCCGGCCGCCGTGGCTTGCGGGTGCGGATTAGTGGTATGCGCTGTCGACAGATGGCGCTGCCTATACGACGCCGGAGTCTGACGGACGACGCGCGAAGACGCGACGCGGTAGAGAAGGGTCGCCATCACCAAAGTTGGCGTCGTTATGAAAATGTCAAAACTAAAGCTGCGCTTCTTTAGACCCAACTGTACACACACCATGGCGGCAGCGGTGAACTTCGAGGATGAAAAGATGCAGTTCAGCGATCGGAGGGCACCCAGGAAAGACCAGACGGAAGAGAAAACCGCCGCGGAGAGCACAATGGCGAAAATGGCGGGAGGTCTACCTCGAAAATGTTTGACTGTTGTGACAGAGGCAATTGGAAATGTTGGATTGCAAGGTGGGAGCACTACCGCATCCTATCAGGACTTCACCTGCGCAACGCGGGAACACGGGTGAGCACCTTTCTTCACGCAATGGGGAGAGAAGCTGAGGACGTCTTCACTAAAAGACGCCAGCGGCCGATCTTCCATCTCACGAATACTACCTCTGAAAAAGCGATTCAATCATCGCAAGCAAGTGGCTAAACCCGGAGCGTGTACGTCACCGAACCTATTATTTAGTTTTATTCTACAAGTTTTTGACAATAAAGACTTGTCAACCTTCCATTTTGTGCCGTGTTTCATTGTTGCTGGAGTTGGCACCAGCGGTAACGGGGACCAACTCCAACTGAACCAGTTGTAACTGGGACCAATTCCAGCTGGGACCACTCCAACTGGGACTACTCCAACTGGGACCAGTTGCAACTGGGACCAGTTGGTCCCAGTTGAAAATTTTCGCCTGGGGAGCTAATGACGTTTTAGTGAACGACACTTTAGCAAATAGGAAACATTTGAGTGAATGGAGGTTTTCGCGAATGACGTTTTAGCGAATAGGCTGTTTGTAGCCTGTAGGGACGTTTCGTCACGCGAGTCACTGGGTCGCGTGTTGACACATGCGGACCACCAGTTTACGCCGCTTCACGGCAGCAGACAAGGTGGTTCATTACAAAAAAAAAAGCTAATCCAAGCTGTCGATGTAACTGCTCACTGCTGTTTGTTTGCAGCGGCACGTTGTAGGGGCGCTTTGTCGCGCATGTATCACTGGGACGCGTGCTAACATACTCGGAGCCCTCGTTTACGCCGCTTCGCGGCGGCAGACAAGGCGGCACATTACAAAAGAAAGCTAATCCGAGCTGTCTATGTAACTAGACCCATTCGCTAGTCATTCGATGAAACGTCGTGGTATCGTTTTCATTCGCTAAAACGTCATTCGATCAAGTGAACGCCTCCCACTTATTTCGACTCGGCAGAGCCGCGCTGCCGCAGAAAGGCAAGTAGATCGCGAAAATCAGTCTCAAACGTGCCACGAATGTAATGTCGTATACAAGAAGCCAACAATCAAGCATTTGAAAGCTACAAGAAAGCGGTAGCGAAATATTTACTATGCAATGAACCCGGACTGAAACACGGATGTCAAGGGTCAGCAGACACCGAGAACATCTAAGACAAGAAAGGTTTTCCCTTGTTTTCTTGATCGAGATGGGTTCTCAAATGTTCACGACATCTTACCTGTTGAAGAACGGGCCGCGGAGGCTTCTGGTGAAGACATCTTTCACGATGTGTCGGTGCATTCGGACAGCCGCATCCAGCTCCCCAAAGCAACGCCGCCAACGCAGCCCCCCCCCCCTCCTGCCTGCCAGTTCTTTCCGCGTGGTGGCGCGAGCGTAGATAAACATGGCGGTGCCCTGGAATTGGTGCGGACACTGGTCTATACCTGATGTTCTGGCTTCATTTGCCAATTTATCGGCGAAGTCGTTCCCTGTTATGTTTGAGTGGCTTTTTATGTGGAAGAGGGTTAGTTGATGAGTTTGCTTGAATTTTTCAATGAGTTCCTTGGTTAGTTGATGAGTTTGCTTGAATTTTTCAATGAGTTTCTTGATTTTAAATACTAATGGGTTAGCATTGTAGGGATTTTGTATTGCGCTGAGTGAGGAAAGGCTATCTGAATAAAGTGAAAATTATGTTTTATCGCAGATTGTTATTGCTTTGCTGAGGCTTTTTAGAATAGCTACTAGTTCTGCATCAAATATTGTTGCATATTCCGGAAGTTTAAATTTTGCGAATTCGACTATGTCTTCACTGTTATTCATAATGAGGTAGGCTGCCCCTACACTGTTGGGGGTAAGAGATCCGTCGGTATAGATTTTGTATTTTGATGGTGGGCCATCGTAGTTTTCCGCCTTTTTGATGAATGGAAATGTGAGTAGTTTTGCAGGATGGGTTTTCCATATGTCTATTTTTTGCTGTGTTTTGGAGGCTTTGAATTGAATATTGTTTATCTTGGTATCTATTTTATTTTGGAAGATGTTAAACAAAGCTACCTCTTTGTCCACGGCAAGATCAATGGGTTTTAGATTTGTAAGTATGTTTAGGTTTCGGTTGCTTACTGTCTTGTATGCTTTGGCTATCTTTATCAATGGGATTCGCTGGACTGAAATAAGTTTTCTTAATAGATGAGAATTATTTTTGTCTTTCCAGTATACTGGCGCGCCGTAGACTATTGATCTTTCTATTGATCTATTATATATATCTCTAAATTGCTTGGGTTTGATTCCCCATTTTATTCCGGAGAAGGTTGCCAATTTGATTGTGTTTTGGTAGGTTTTAGTTTTGAGGTAGGTGACATGTGGAAGGAAAGAGAGGTTTCTATCAAAAATGATTCCTAAGATTTTTAATTCTTCCGTGTGTTTGATACTTGTTCCTCCAAATTTTAGAAGCGGTGGTCGTTTCTTGTAGTGATTTCCAATGGTAAGGAATTTAGATTTTTCTTTATTGAATTTGACTCCTATTTGGGTACTCCATTTGTCTATTGTTTCGAGAATGGTGTTTGCTCTTTGTTAAATTTGTAGTCTAGTTTTACCTCTTACTACTATTGTTAGGTCGTCGGCAAAGGCTTGTAGGTGGGTATATGTGCGGGCTGTGGAGTCTCGAGAAGGGTTGAAACAAGGATGTTCCAAACCAGTGGGCTCAGCGGTGAGCCCTCTGGGCTTCCTATGGGTGATGAAATTGTTAGGTTTGTTGAGACTAGGTTGTATTTGATTATTCTGTTGCTTAGTATGGTTTGAAGTAATAGATATAAATTTTTGGGAAGTTTGTATTCTTTGAGTTTGGTCAGGACATGGGGGATCCATAATGAGTTAAAGGCATTAGCTATGTCTAATGATATTAGTATGGATTTCTCGTTTAATGTTTGGTTTTCTTTTAATACCTCTTATTTAAGAAGGGCCAATGTGGATGATGTCCCCCGCGTAAAGCCGTATTGGTGATCGTTGAGGAATTTGTTTGTGTATAGGTAGTAGTAGATGCGGTAATTAGTTTTTCGAGTATTTTTCCAACGATAGAATTGATGCAGATTGGTCGATATGTATTTGCTTCGTCGAGAGGTTTAGATTTTTTAGGAATGAGGATGGTCCACGATTCTTTCCAGATTGTTGGGTAGTAGCCGTACTCGAGACAACCGTTAAGGATTTTGTGAAATAATTCTTTGTGTTTTCTAAAGAGGCATTTTATTATTGAGGTTGTTATGTTGTCTGGGCCAGGAGTGATCCCTGTTGGAATATATTTTATAAGATTTTCTATTTCATTTATTTTGAATGAGATGTCATTTTCTGTTTCTAAGGAGAAGGCCTTGATCCATATTTCATCGCTGTTATAGTTTTCCTGGTTATCGCGTGGAAAGTGAGTTTGGAGTATTGTTTCGATTGATTCCTCGAGTGATTTAGTGTAGGTTCCATCGGTCTTTTTAATGGCCGGAATTGTAATCTGTTTTTTTTTTTTGGTTTATCGAATGCCATTTTGTAGGGTATATCAAATAAGTTCTTTTTTATTCTCTCGGTGCAGAATTGTCTCCACGATTCGACTTTGGCTTTTTTAATACATATTATCTTTGTATATCTTGTGTGCCTCTGAGTAGCCTTTTTTGTATTGGTCTCTTAGATAGTTGCTACATTGTTGGTACCTGCGTCTGAGGGCTCTTGTTCTTTTCCTTTCGATTTCAAGCTCTGGTGTCCACCATGGGTTTTGTTTTGTGGTTTCTTTAACCCTTTTCGAGTGTATTTTATATAAATCTTGGATTTTATTTAGTAATGTGTTGATTAGGTGTTTTAGACCTACTTCTGAGGTTATTGTTAGTGCTTTGGATTCTTCAATCCATCTGTCTTGGATTAGGTCTTCGATAAGCTTTAGTTCGCCTTTTTTGGTTAATTTTTGTATGTCTTTCCTGACTGAGTTGAAGAGTTTTTTTTTAATGTAGTTATGATCGCTTTCTGTTGTTTCGTTTAGGATGTTCCACGAGTCGATGTTGGCAAAAAGTTTTTGGTTTGTTAATGTGAGGTCAATCCAGCTTTTACCGTTTGGGCATACAAATGTTGGTGGAGAGTCTGCGTCATTGACTGGAAAAAGTTCTTTTTCAAGGATGAAGCCCCCTAGGAGCTCTCCCCGGTCGTCTAGTCTGTCTCCTCCCCATGCTGGGTTTTTAGCATTAAAATCCCCAAGGATAAGGACCGGAAGCGAATCGAATTTTTCCGTGATTTGTGTTATATTTTCTAATGTTACCTCAATATCGTCGATGGGTGGTGCATAGACGTTAATTACCATGAAGTCTTCTTCTTTTGTGGTTAATCTAATTGCGATGATGTCGCATTCTGCTTTTTCGATGTGAATGTCGAATATATTGTTGTGAATAACTATTGCTGTTCGTGGTTTTTCGGTCGATTGAATAATAATGTCCTTTATTGAGAATCCTATAATTTTGTTTTTTGAATAGTAAGGTTGTTTAATACAGGTGATGTGGTTTCGTAGCTTTGGTAGATTTATTTTGAGGTGTTCCGTGGCTGTATATGAATGTTTTAGATTTATTGGGATTATGTTGATAGGGATTTTTGTTTGTTCTCTGTTGTTGTTGTGTTTTTTTCTTTGTTGCCTATTTTCACTGCCCTCCGCGTTGGAACTCTCATCCATCTCTTCTATTTCCTGGGTTTTTCGACTTGCTCCCTGCCGTATGTCCCTTTCGAATGAACGTCTGGTTGCTGATTCCCTTTAAATTTAGCTGTTTGATTGAATGTGAATAAAGGTATTTCTTCGGATTTTTTTTTTTTTCCCCTATTTCTTTAGTTATAGTTTATTTTCCGGCGTGCCTTTTCGATTTCTGCGTTTAGCGTAGGACATGTCCGGTCGTAGAAAGAATGGTTGGTCTGTAGGTTTGTGTTTTCAGATTGATTTTTGTCTGTGCAGGCGGGGCATTTGTTTGGAAGGGGTTGTCCGGATTCGTCAGTTTCTCCTGGGCACTGTTTGTAGTTGTGTGGTCCGGTGCACTCTGAACATCTAGTCCGTCCCTGGCAGTTTCTTTCATTGTGTCCATACCTACAGCACTTTACGCATCTTGGTGTGTAGATGTTTTCCCTGGCTGGGCACGAGGTCCACCCTATGAGAAGTCGTTTCCTCTCTTTGAGTTGTTTGAATATGTTTGGTGTGACCTCCACAATGCGAGTTTTTGTTTCTTGTTTGTCGAATGAGATGACGACCCTGATGTCCTCAGGTTCTCCTTCTAGTAGGTTTGGATGATGATTTCGGATTTCAGTTCCTCATTTGTGATCTCTCGGTCAACTCTGAGGATGGAGATCTGCGGGGTTTTTTTGACCGAGATCTTCGCTTCGAATTTGTCTTTTGTTTCTGGGTCTCTTTCTATTTTTGCCTGAAGTGTTAGAAGGCCCTCTCTTTTGGAGCTTAGGACGATTGCTCCTCCCCGAATGGGTTTGACCTCTGGGTTGCTCAGTCCGAGCTCATGTGGGCTGAATTTTTTCAACATCGTCTTGACTGTCAAGTAGGGCTGTGTGTCTGAGCTTTCTGTGCAGTATATTAGGAGACCGTCTTTTGGTTGGTTTTCTGAGTTTTTGGATTGCTCCATTTGACTGGCGAGGTGTGACTCTTTTGATTGGTTTGTCTTGGTCACTGTTCCGAGTATGGCTGCGTAACTTGGCTCCTTTAGTCTTTTTTCTTTCTTTTCGAGTTCTTCCCTGAGGGAAGTGTTCTCGGACGTCAGTCTGCTGACTGTCTCTTTGAGTCCCTCGATGCTTCCTCGGTTGAAGGCGTTGTCCTCAATTAGTTTAATCGTTAGGTTGGTCATCTTTTCGATGGCACTGAGTGTTTTTCCTGTCTTTTTTTATGTTTTTTGAATCTGAATTATCTCGGAGGGCTTCTGTTAGTTTCCTCTGGAGCTGAGAGAGTTGCTCTCACTCTGTAGGATGTCCAGCTTCCAGTTCCTCGTTTCTTTGGTCGGTTGTGTTTGTTTTATGCATTCCTTTTCGGTGTGGTTGCCTGGAATGCTTTCTTTTCCTTTTTCATTTTCATTGTTTTGTTTTTGGTTTCCCTCGGGTTTACTAGGGTGCTTGCCCTCCTGGTTGTTTCTTTCTCCCTTTTTGGAGTTTTTGTTTGTTTTCATCTTTGTCCCTTCCTCTAGGGTCTCTTCTTACTCAAGTCTTTTCTCCCTTTCATCCGTCATGATCCGAGTCTCGTGCTGTTCCCCCCCGTCCCAGTCTGGGACATCAAACATGTCACATGGTTTCCCCAATAATTGGCCCCCCTTTTTTTTCCCTCTCTTTTTATCCTCTGTTGCTGGCCAGACCGTTAAAGGTGCGTCGAGGCCCCTTGTAAAAGGGTCCAGTGGGCGGACCGGATTTTTCTAGTTTAAATGTTTCTTTTTTTTTTTTTTTAATTTAGGACTAATTCCTCTGAACCGTGTATTTAATGCGCCAGTCAGATAGAGGGGAATTTCCTAGTCCGGAATTCGTTTATCGATTTTTCAAAGTTTCGTCAAAACCGAAAAAAAAAATTTTTTTCTTTAAATTTATTTTTGCTGGATAGCTGATTTAATTTAGAGTCTCCTTACGAAAAATGGTTTTACTCTATTATCAACGGTTGATTTATTACGAATTTTTGAAGTTTGCCAAATTTCAAATTTGGTTTTTGTGAAGAATGAACTGATTGTGGTTTTGGTTTCGGTTCCCTCTCTATCTGACTAGATCTAGAGAGGTGAGCGCAGCAATATGGCGCCCTCCTAGTTCTAGAAACAAAGATAACAGCCCCCTTGACTCTCCACTTCGCGACTTTGAGTGCTTATATCTCACAAACTAATAAAGTTATGACGCTGATGTTCTCCGTAGGTATTATTTGGGGATGTTAGATTCCGAACTGAGGTTATTTTTTTAAGTTTAAGAGGCTATTTCTTGAGTTATTCTGAGTTAAACTTTTTGGCGGGAGTTTTTCCCGCCGAAACTCTTTTGAGTTATTTTAAAGAAACTAATCGCGATAATGACGTGAAATTTATATGAGAGGTAGAGATTAATAGTATCTAGAATCTATTAAGTTTTGGTTATCGAGGGTCGAAGAGTTTTTGTTTTCTTTTTGATTTACTAGTTTCCTATGTATCCCTACGGGAAATGGTCCAGAGAAAAAGTCGGGAGAAAAACACTTGAAAAGTTACTTTCTAGTCAGAATTTTGCTCTAAAACTTTAATACGTTGTAGCGGAATAGTTTATGATTAAGTGTGTTAAATTTGGCACTTCTACCTAATCTAAATCCTAAGAAAATTGGAAGAAGGTTGGGAGCTTACTCGCTGAGGCCCGCTTCAGACGGGGCAACTCTTCCAGCAATTTTGAGGTTGACCGTTGCTGGCGGGTTGTTCCCTAGCTTTCCCTAGATCGACACGAATTGCTGAGATCGGGTCCGGCTCGAAACGGACGAGCAACTCGACAACTCGGAGCCGTTCGAAGCGGTAGCAGCCAATCAGGGACGCGATATTTTCACGTGACACCCCCGTGGTGGTGATGATGACAGCTAGACTTGGTTCTGGTTTGAAATCGATCGTTTTTGGAAATAAACCTTTTCAGAAAGATGAGTTAGTATTTAGTATCAGTAGTTAGTATCAGAAAGATGAGTTAGTAAATAAACTACGTATGCATCGCATGCGATGCATACGTAGTTTATTTATCTGGGCCAAAAAACACGTTTCTCTTTCCTCGGGAACTCCCTGTACATCATCGAGTGTTTTGTGGGAGCGTGGGAGCAAATTACTCTCTAAGAAAAAAGGTTGCCAATGTGGGGAAAATTGTTCTGTACGCCAAGAAAGAACTGATTCTCACAAAAGATTGCTTTAAAGCGTGCTATCCCGCCAAAAATGTTGTCCCCAGAAGAAATAACGTTATTTGGGCAAAGAAAGCCAAAACGTACAAGCCACAGCAAAGTAAAAACCTCATAAAAAATAATGTGCGCGCCTTTTTTTTTTTTTTTTTTTTTTTCCCCGAGAGTTGTCAGGATATTGCTAAGTGTGCGGTTCGGAGCACACAGTCGCGGGTTCGTGTTTCAAACTGAAATCAATAAACGTTTTGCCATTATGAATATTGTGATATTTTCCCAGTGGTGCAGTACTTCGCAGCGGTGAGAGACGGTTTTTATTCGCGCACTTTTTTATTGTTTGGCCTAAATAAAATGACACAATGTTATTAGTTTGCCATTTATCAATATTTATGGTAAGAAAACACGCGTCTGCTTGAAATGAATGTTACAAAGCGAAAATAAAAAAATAAAATAAAAAGAGTTAAAAGTTTTTTTTTTGTTTTTTTTTTTTTAGAGTGCCTCTTCTGGGCAGAGTGTCGCATACTGCCTGGACGATCTCATAATACACAATCATCTTTTCAGCGACGTTACGTGTTGGAAGGATGATCGCTTGTAATATAAATTCGATAAAACAGAATACGATAAAATGACTTTAACCGCGTATTCCGAAGGCCCGTTCACACACTTGCGTTTGCTTACGACCGCGTTCTTGTGATTTCTTACGACCAGAGAATAGACTGGCACGCTGGTGCTATTTACGAGGTGACTCTGGAACTGAATTTCACCAGAGAAAAGGTTTTGCGGTATTTGCGAGATCATATATGTAAGTATACTCCATGAGGAAAGCTCGTTTATAAGATATAACATTATCAAAAGCTTTTTCAAGCCAAGGAAGTAAGAATGATGTGCGACATAAATAGCAAACATACGGTAATGCCAATGTGCAACCCAGCCTTGACTCGAAGAGTTCTTTGTGGGAAAATAAGCAAACAGCCTGACGCCTTTTTTTTTTTTTTTTTTTCTTTCAATTACGCTCGATTTTTTGATCTAACATGAATGCATGGATTGCGTGTCGGATGTGGTTCCGAATTTTGCGGATGCGATTCGGATGCGTATACAAAGTCTGCGGATGTGGATGGGATGTGGGTGATCAAACAAACTATTTTCCGCGCAAGGTTCTAACCATTTAGAAGCTTGGCACTCGCGACTACATTTCCTCCTCACGTGTTAAAAGAAAGACATCAAATGAATGTGAAGCAATAAAAGAAAATATGCAGAGATCTGTTTTTCTTCACATCGTGCTGAACTTGTACCAAATTTGAAAACCTGTGATTTTTCATAGTTTATTTTTCAATATATAAGTTATACTTCGCTTGGAAGACAATGACTCGTGCTGTGTATGGCATCAATTTGAAATTTAAATCCGACGTACTCCAAAACTCTACTCGAGAGACAAATAATAAAAGACTGGGGCTGTAAAGGCATGTTTGGAAATGTTTACAAAATTCTTGGCGATAAATACTAAACATTCTTCTATATTTTGACTGGTTATGTTATACATAGATTACTCAAAAAAGTATCGACGATCTGTCGCTAAAGGTTCGAGGTTGATCGCGAACCGAACATGAAAGTCGTCAAAACTCCGCCTTCCTTTCCATTTCCTTTGGGATTTATTTGCCCGACGGTCATTCGTGAGGGTTCTGTGTTTTCGGGTAAATCCGAAAAAAATCGAAGAACAATCGCCGGTACATTGTCCGTCGATGAGGATTTTTCTGAAAAACACAGAATTTCAAAATCATAACGACAGAAAAAAAAAGACAAAAAAAAGACGGTGTTTTACAAATAAACTTTATATGAGCACAGTGTCACTGGTCCTGAGGGCATGCCAACTACTCACAAAAGGGGTTTGCCCTTTGAAGTTCCTTCAAGACAGTGGGTCACGGTACCCGGACTTTATCTTGTTTTTGAAGTTTTTTTTTATTATAACAACACAGGTAAATTAAATCCGAATTTAAAAGATTGGGAATTTGACAAAAAGAAACTCTGATAAACCCAGAATTATCAGCGAAAAATAAACTTCAAAAAACGCCTTCGAATTCACGAGAAATAAACTCCGAAAACACGAGGAATCCATAAAATTGAAAGAATAAAACACGGAGGACAAGCACAGGACAACCACTTTCTTTCATTTAGCAACGACGTTTATTTTGGGCAGGAACATTGCACCCTGAACGAGACCCAGATGGAAAGGGTGATATGGGGGACGGAAAGGAAAACCGGGAGATGGAAAGGTGATAAAGAGGAAAGAAAGCTGGAAGATGGAAAGGGTGATAGGAGATGGAACGGGAGAACCACGAGGCACGGGCATAACTACCGTGATGGTGTGTATTTACAGGGAGTTGCGGAATCCTAGCCGCATTTGTGACAACATGTAAGAAATTGAAAGCAAAATACGGATGCATTTCACCGCCTGCATTCAAATGATTTACTGATCAACCTTTGAGAAACTTAATTGTTCATGTGCCACATTTTCATTACAAATACTTCTGATCACATAAACTCGTAACTGAAAAAAGTTTGTTATTATCCCCGGGCCATACATCGCTCCAAAATGGATTTTAATTATTTGTTCAGTCGACTGTTTAAGTTTTCTTTTCCGTCTTACTTTGTTGATTAATTAGAGAAACGTATTGCGATGGATCGATAGTTTCTTCAAACGTTTTCCAAATATATTTTCTTTTCTCGGTTGGGATTAGCGATGTAACTTAATTTTTATTACTATTCTAAAAAAAAAAAAAAATCTTTATAGTGGTCACTTCGTTTTGTTTGTTTGTTTTTAAAGATTTTTAACTATAATTATTTTGTTTAGTAGGACTCATCTATTTTTGTTACCCATGCTCTAAACATCTGGTTCTCTTTTTCTGACTTCTCCCGCATTTCAGCTAGGGTACTGAATACAGACTTTTAAAAGTATTTTTACGTTTCAAATTACTTAAAATCTTGTATATCACGCCATGGTTCTCGTTGTCACCATACGCGGCTGCAGATTGGGAGATAGTTAGATTTTTGGTTTGCGATTATACGGCGGAATCGCGGTATTCCGGGAGAAAGTGACGTGTTCTCTTTTACTTCTGGTAAGAGAAACGAATATGCTGCAGAGTCTTACAGCGTTCAAAACTTGACATGATAGCTGCACGGCATGGGAAACAAAAATCTCATTAGCGGTGCTGCGCAGCAGGTTCGAAACGTCGACTTTGTGGTGGTTCCAATTTTTAGCATCGCCGCTTCAGTGGCGGTAGTGCTCCACTACAAAAGCACAATCCGCGTCTTACTTTTTTGCACAAAGCAGCCCCTAAGTGGGAGGGGAAGCTCAATGCCTTCACGCCATAACCTCCGAGATCCCGAAGCGCGCGAATGCGCGCTTCGGGTCTCGGAGGCTCTGCTTCGCGCAAAGCGTATGCCGAAACAGCTCAATCGGGAAAAGCGAAAAAAAAAAAAAAAAAAGAAGACGGAGGAGGAGGAGGAGGGGGGGGGGGGGGGGGAACGGTTTTTGTGCGTGTTGCATCTGTGTATCTGTGGCGAGTACCGCGCCATCTGTTGCGAGTGCCGCGCCAACGCGATACTTAGTTCACCCTTCTGCCGCAAGGTGCCACGTCGTTAGCGTCGTCGCGATGGTAGGAGGAAACTGGAAGTTGCACTTCCCTGGCTTCCGAGGCGTGTATCGCCGCAGTAAATGAGAAAAATGAAAAGTAAACGCGTAGACCCTAAATAATAAGTTACAAACAAAATAAATTAAGAAACATTTTATATTTCGTTGTAAAATAAATTGTTATAAATAAATAGCTAATATCTGGAAATATCAGGAAAAAGCTTTATATGTATTTACTGCAGAATTATTCTAGCCAATGGCGCCTTTTTCATTCCTTTGCGAGCCGCCATCTTATCTGGCCAGCCAATCTCGAGAGAGAGAGAGAGCGTGCTCGGTGAGTACCACGAGTTGGTCGTGAGTACCACAGTGGTGAGTCAGGTGAGTACCACACCCGCGGTTGGGGCTGCAATCGTCGAGCTAACTCGTGAGTTTATTCCGATCTTGTGGACAGACGCATTTGGACCTTACTTGAGTGTATACCTCTTTCGATATTTTGCCCTATTAGGGCTATATTTTGTTGCGAGATCGATACAAGAGAAACGCCAGCTCAGAATAGGCACGTTCTCAACTCCAATCGCGGTCGGCGCAACGAAGCGTACAAATAGGCAAAGACGGCCGCTAACCTCCCTCGAGATTAGGTGGTGAAACCGTGATGTGAATAGACCCTTTTCAATAGAGCGCGTCGTCTAGTAGCTACAGCGATAGTTATCGGAGTTTGCCATGTTTGGGCACTTAATCCGATCATGTATTCGACCATACTGCTAGGTTAGTGTTCGGCGTTAACTCAGCTGAACCCCTATCGAATAGGAGCGCTGTGTCAACATTCGGCGAGGACTCGGCTCCAATAGCAGGCTTCATTTCCAGACAATGGTGACCAGTCGTGTTGAAACGAGGTTGGTTTCGGATAATTTCTGTCGCATTTAATAGGCAGGCGCCAATGCTAGCATATAGTGTGTCTAGAATAGGGTAAAATGAGTCACTATATCATAGTTTTCTCGAGCAGAATACTTAGTATTGTGAGCTAAGCATCTATAGTGTGCATGTACGGGTGTACAGGATGGTGCATCCAGTCCGCCTGCTGGAGCCCACTCCCATGATCGGAATAAAATATTGAGTGATGCTCCGCAGGTGGGCCGTGACGCTCTTGGTGAATGTTCGAAGTGAGACACTGTCGATTGGTGGTGAACTGGTCACTGGTGACTGGCGGGGGGACCTCCTAAGTTGCACTGCATGGGGTGCGAAGGAGTTCTAGTGACGAAGCGTGCGGGTTAAAAGGGGCTGCAGTCCACCAGTGCAAGTACGCCGCAGGGAGGAGGCAAAAGGAAGCGGCGAGTCCGGTAGCAGATAAGTGGCTAGGAGCCGCGTGGTCGCTACTTAAGGACGATGTTAAAGCGGGTCCCTGCCGACTGGACAGAGGAGGGGCAGTGCTCGATAGGATGGTGTTCGGGGGCCAAGTTAGAGCCATAATAAGGTAGGAAGCGCGACGTTGCACCAACTCGAGGGAGGCAACAAGTTGTCTGGTTGCCGAATCCCACACCGAGCAGCGAAACTCCAGGATGGGCAACAGCAGTGCTGTGAACAGCAATCTGGGCACATCGCGACTGGCTTGACTGGCTCTTCTTGTGGACCGAATGACGAAGCCAAGGAGTCACCTTTCCCCGGACACGACGTTTTGGACGTAGCGATGGAAATCTAAACGCTGGTCGATGATGACACCTAGGAGGTGGATATACGCTGTACTTGGGATCTCCACTCGGTTCAGGAAAAGTGTTGGAGGGGTCGAAGGTTGGCGCGAGGCAGTGATGTGCATGGTAGCGCATTTGGTTTAAGTTTAGGGGAAGTTTGTTATCTTTTGACCAAAGAAGAATGCGATCTAGATCAGCTTGTAGCTCTTTACCGAACGTACAATGGCAATAACGACGAGAAAAGTCTTTAAAATACAGCCGATTATCGTCAAAACGTCGCCGGTCGGGGAGCGGACACACATTGATACGCACGCGAAAGCGTCTGCTAGCGTGGTAAGCTACGGCGCCAGTAAACTCGGTGGCGGTTCAGCGAACTAGAGAAAGTACTAAATAAGCAAAAGCAAATGCGGCGCGCTCGCGCTGCCTCGCGTGACCTGGTCGCCCCTATAAAGCCGGTCGTGGTATTTGCATAGAGTTATTATAATGGTACGCTAGAGGTTCAACTGGCGCTACAGAGCCGTATATTAGGAGAGTTTGGACAATAGGCGGAGCAAAGGCCGCCGCCAGCGCCGAATATTCCCCCCACGCTTAGAGCGTAAACTAAATTTGTGACAAAGCGTCGACCAATCAGGAGACCTCTACTCCATCTCACAAATGTCGACAGTGAAGACAAAGGCACAGGCGCGTGAGCCTAGCACAGCGAAACGCTATTGTTTGTACGAGACCTCGTGCATAGGAGGCACTTTCCAAAGCCACGCGCTCGTGCCCATGCCTTTGTCTGCACTGCTAGAACAGCGTCCTGAGACTTTTGGTACGGCCCCAGTCGCGGCGTTTTGACGAGAAGGCAGGTTTTTGTCTGGTTCCTTTCAAAACAACGCAGGAATACACGTCTGGCATGGGGACTTCTGCCCACAGCCCCAGACCGGAAGTGCGACCGACGCGCCACCACCGCGCCATGACGTCACAGAGATGAGTTCGTGTATAGGCAGGCGCCAATGCTAGCATATAGTGTGTCTAGAATAGGGTAAAATGAGTCACTATATCATAGTTTTCTCGAGCAGAATACTTAGTATTGTGAGCTAAGCATCTATAGTGTGCATGTACGGGTGTACAGGATGGTGCATCCAGTCCGCCTGCTGGAGCCCACTCCCATGATCGGAATAAAATATTGAGTGATGCTCCGCAGGTGGGCCGTGACGCTCTTGGTGAATGTTCGAAGTGAGACACTGTCGATTGGTGGTGAACTGGTCACTGGTGACTGGCGGGGGGACCTCCTAAGTTGCACTGCATGGGGTGCGAAGGAGTTCTAGTGACGAAGCGTGCGGGTTAAAAGGGGCTGCAGTCCACCAGTGCAAGTACGCCGCAGGGAGGAGGCAAAAGGAAGCGGCGAGTCCGGTAGCAGATAAGTGGCTAGGAGCCGCGTGGTCGCTACTTAAGGACGATGTTAAAGCGGGTCCCTGCCGACTGGACAGAGGAGGGGCAGTGCTCGATAGGATGGTGTTCGGGGGCCAAGTTAGAGCCATAATAAGGTAGGAAGCGCGACGTTGCACCAACTCGAGGGAGGCAACAAGTTGTCTGGTTGCCGAATCCCACACCGAGCAGCGAAACTCCAGGATGGGCAACAGCAGTGCTGTGAACAGCAATCTGGGCACATCGCGACTGGCTTGACTGGCTCTTCTTGTGGACCGAATGACGAAGCCAAGGAGTCACCTTTCCCCGGACACGACGTTTTGGACGTAGCGATGGAAATCTAAACGCTGGTCGATGATGACACCTAGGAGGTGGATATGCGCTGTACTTGGGATCTCCACTCGGTTCAGGAAAAGTGTTGGAGGGGTCGAAGGTTGGCGCGAGGCAGTGATGTGCATGGTAGCGCATTTGGTTTAAGTTTAGGGGAAGTTTGTTATCTTTTGACCAAAGAAGAATGCGATCTAGATCAGCTTGTAGCTCTTTACCGAACGTACAATGGCAATAACGACGAGAAAAGTCTTTAAAATACAGCCGATTATCGTCAAAACGTCGCCGGTCGGGGAGCGGACACACATTGATACGCACGCGAAAGCGTCTGCTAGCGTGGTAAGCTACGGCGCCAGTAAACTCGGTGGCGGTTCAGCGAACTAGAGAAAGTACTAAATAAGCAAAAGCAAATGCGGCGCGCTCGCGCTGCCTCGCGTGACCTGGTCGCCCCTATAAAGCCGGTCGTGGTATTTGCATAGAGTTATTATAATGGTACGCTAGAGGTTCAACTGGCGCTAGTGTGCTGACGCAAATTGAAGCAGACAGCAACCAGTCGAAAATTGACTTCCGGTAATGCATTTCTATGGGAAAAAGTAAGTGCATTTTCTCCCTGCGCTCGATCATAAGAGCAAATATCCCGAATAATTCGTACGTACTTGGTAGCTTGGAACATTCTCAGTCAGGCCGATGAAAGAATTGGTCAGTTACGGCGTTTTTCTTTTTAATTCATCATATTAAAAACTGTGCTAAAACGGCTTCGTTCGTGTATTTATGTGCACTGTCGGACACTATTAGCGCGAACGCGGCGTCGGCGATTTCCAGCATGGGGGATATACGCGCCAAACGAACGAAGGACATCTGGAAAATCGAGAGCGGCGGCAAGAACTACGCAGTGATACTGGATCAGTAACTCGCAGTGCATGTACGATCAAAATAAATTGAAGGTCACGTAATCTATTCCCATTTTAAATAAGTAAGTACCGTTTTATTCTTTCTGCCCTGAGCGAAGCTGCTTGTTCTACGTTCAAAATATCCCCCGTGCGCTCGATATCTTTGAGAACAAGTGCGCGATAAAAGCTGCCCGGCAGAGAAAACAGTACGAAGAGACACCTTTCATAGCCCACGGACTTTATTCTCCACGTTTTGAAGGTTTTTGTCCGCTCATGCACGACGGGGTCATTTTCATATAGCGACAGGACTGGCATATTATCAATATACAACTGTCACCGGAATGCTGGCGAGCCTTAAACACACTATATTCGTTTCGATTGTAATTTTGCTTTGAATCGTCGCTTGTTTTTACACACCTGCTGCGGAACACACGTTTGGGACTGAAATGTAGCGAAGTTAAATATCGTTCACTGATGAAGAAAAATGCGCTAACTAAAGCAATTACACTTTTACAATGTTAATCAAGGTACATGCTATTCGGTACGACCCTAATAACTAAAGTGCTCCGTGTTATTTTCCGGCGAAGAGACAAAATGCACGCGCGTTTTCCCATAGGAATGCACAGGAGCACCGCAAAAGTGGACTGGTTGCTGTCTGCTTCAATTTGCGTCACGGAAGTCGCATAGACACTAGCGCCAGTTGAACTTCTAGCGTACATTATAATAACTCTATGTGTATTTGTTAAGAAGTAGCAAAAAGACTGAAGGGACGGGAAAAAAAGCGGAACAAACAAATAAGTCTTTCCATTTTTTATGTCTGTTTTTTTACACTGTTTGGTGGTGTTTTTTTTTGTTGTTTTTTTTAACTCTCCGGCTTCTTTGATGCTGATCTTGTTATATTATATATTCAAAATATGAATCTTTCACTCGTATAACACCACGGTTAGAAAAGACAGTGTCCAGACACTGTCTGAGGCATTCCTCGTTAAATGTTCCTGTCACTTTGATCATGAAAAAACCTGTGGTTAGACATGTTCGAAACATCCGCATGTGCAAAGCAAACATGCCTCGAAGATGCTTGGGGCGTGTCCACCGATAATTCTCTCATCATGTCTGCACCGAACTTGGTGTCCTTTGTATGATGAGTGAGCAGTGGGGTTCCAGCGGCTTTACGATTGCCGCACTAAGAACGAAAGACGCGCCTTAGGGCCCGTTCACACACGCGCCTGACCACGACCGACTGAAGGCCGGTTCACACACTCGCGCGAGTCCGAGAGAGTGCGACTGCAACCTTTTCGCGACGTTAATGCTCGCACGGGCTGCAAGGGCAACGGAGTTTGGAGCCGCTTCCAACCGCCATTGTTGCTGCGCGGCGCGGTCGTAAGAGGCTTAAAAACCGGTCTTGTCTCAGTCGGTCGTTGTGAAACGCAAATGTGTGAACGGGCCTTTATCCTCCAGTGGTATTGACGCAGATAAAGGAAGACGAAAATCTGACTGTGTGCTGTTTCTGTGTCTTCATTAGCACGTCCCTGAACCTTGGCCGTGAGCCTGAAAACTATTGTGCGTTTTGCTGCTGGTTTTTTTTTTTTTTTTTTTTTTTTTTTTTTCAGGAGAAATGCGAAGGGAAATGATGGCAGCAGTTATCGCAGTGGTGGCCTTCCTCCTCCTATCTCTGGGTGCTCGAGGAGATAAACGTACGTTACACGCTCGATTTCCGACGGTTGAAAACGGACTGCAACCGACGCTGGCCGGCGACGATCGAAGGTGCCAATCAACCAGCGCCAAAAGTGCTGTGTCACGGCCCTCCTCTCCTTTGCCGAGCTCTCACCGTAATGCTCCGTTGTTGTTTTTTTTTTTCATTTTTTTTTGTGCGTGATTGGTTTAGTTTGTGGGAGGAAACCCACAAAGGTGATGAGGGCCGTGACGATGCATTTTTGGATCCACTTGATTGGCACTTTCGGATCAAAGCGTCGGCTAAGATCGGGCTGGAACTGAAACAGACTAAATGTTAATGCCCGAACCCCACTAGAGCTACAAACAGAAACAAAGGACAGCGACGGGCCTTGAACCAGAGTCTTTCGCGATTTGACAGACTTTGTAGGATAAAGGAGGCTATGCTCAGACACGAGCATCATGCACGCGAAGGTATCTTCGGCAGGCTTGCAATCGCTCGTGCTTACTTCACGAGCACCGAACGACTAAACGCTGGCCAAAGGTACCATAGCGAGCACGCTGCGTGTGTTGGAGGCTTGTCCATGTCAGCTGTTTTTGTTCATCGCTCTAGAGCGATTCCACGTCAGTTCATGCAATGATGGTCCGTGTCACAATTTAGATGTTTTGTTAAAAATATATATAAAAGCCATGTTCTTGGGAGGAACATTCAGCTGTATATGAACGCCGTAACAATTTGTTTCGCTGAGATATAAAATAGAGAAGCTCCAGGCGTCACGAAATTGAGAAGATTTCACGATGCTACTTTGCACAGTCGTCATTTTCTCATCCAAGCTTTCACGTCACCATAACTTTTTTCATACGTTTTACAAAAGATATACAACACATACCCAAAAAATTAAAAATATCAATAAAATATTTCTATGCAAACAAAAAAATCAAACATGGTATAAAAACGCGTTTTAGAGACATATTCACAATTGTTTTGCAAATAAATTATCTTTCATAATATTTCACAAAACATATCAAAATGCGCGTCTTTAAATATTCTTTACGAATATATAAAGATAATATGCCCACCCTTAATTGTCTTTTCGTTATTAACGCGGAAATACGGCTGATTTTTCAAAATGTGGCAAGATTGGGCGTCAAAAGTTCAAAAACTCCATCTATTATTTTTTTTTAAAGTCCCCTCGGCACTTTGCAGTGACTTGAACTAACCTGTGATGGCAAAAGCTTGAGTAACATATGACCTTCGAATGGGAAAAGCTACGACAGATCTTCACTCGGAGCGAGCCGACGTCTTCGTCATAGCTGCTTTGCCGCACAGCACCAAACATTTTGAACATTTTGACCGAAACAGGAGTGTTGGACATGCCTCGACGTGGCCTTGCCATAAGTCTGCAGTTATGGCAATACTCTGTATACAAATGATCATACACCAAAATCACAAATTGAAGACCTCTCATGCTCCTAAGCAAAAAAGAAACAAAATTGTTATGAAAGTGCAAGTATTGCCAACCTGAGCAAAGTGTACATGAAGGCATCCTAGTTGCGACATGTCATTTCATCAACTCTGAGATAAAATCATTTTCCATATGTCCAACGGTTGCGACCTCTTTATCAGTGGCATTTGTAGCAGTCAACATCGATATCAGTATCTTGAGGAACCCCAACGTCGGTCGGTATCAGTGCCTTGAGGGACCCCAAACCAGCACTTTGTACAGATGATGCCAGCAATCGCCTACATCAGTGAAAAATGCCGGTGACTGCGCAAGTAAGCACACACATTGGGCAGCAGGGGGCACCATTTAGCCGACAGTAGTGGCGGCGGAGAAAGACCTGCGGCCTTAAAGGGGTACTCCACAGATTTTTTTCTTGTCTCAGATTTTCTTGAAATTTCGCTAAACTAACCAACAAGCATCGCTAAAATAGTATCCAAAATATTAGGTCAAAATATTGTTTTTTCGCGAAGTTATTGAATTTACAGTTTTGGTCCTCACCGTGTTTTTCAAACTGAAAGTCTCTACTGGCAAGAACAAAAAAGTGACGTCAGTGGAAGGCATGGGTTCACTTTTTGAACTGTAGAAGTTGTTCCCAACGGATTCGACTCAGTTTCATGGTGTCAAATGAATGCTTTGGAAGCTCGCTCCAGTATCCGCGCTCCAGCACGGAACAAATGTTTGGCATATTCTATTTTTGGACTGGGCAAGCCTGCCTGCCACTGACGTCATGGGCACTGAAAAGTGCGCGTATACACTCCGTGCGACGCGACTGGCGCGCCGCCGCGCGGCCGTTACCGAAGGTAGGCAGTGAGAGCGCCAGAGAAAACGAAACCGAAACCACGCCGCGTACGGTATGCATTGAAGTCGGGGCGGTGCGATTGCGCTGGGTTCACAGCATGAAGTTCTGCCGGTGCTGCGTCGTTAAAGGGATACTACAACGAAATTTCGGCGCTTATTTTTTGGTCTATATGTCTTCAAAGGAGCAGTATCACATCGAACACACCAATATCTTGTTAAAAAAGTCACGAAAAGGACTTTTAAGACGAATTAAACGATTAGCAAAGAGCACCTGGTGGATGTCGCTAACGCCTCGTTTGTAATGACCGTCTAGGAACCTTGACAGTTAGTGACGGTGAGTGTCTCGCCTCCGGCCACGACGAGAGAAGAGGGGAAGGAGGAACTCCCGTCTTTCCGAGAATCCCTTTTGTGTGTTCCAGAAGTAGCTATTGTCCCCCTACAAGATTATAAAAGATTAACCCGTCACTCAAAATTCGTACAAAAGCAGCCGCTTCGGTGGCTGGAACGACTAGGCCATCCCCTCGACGTCAGCCTCGCCGTAACTTTGCTCGCCCCGAGACGACCTACGTCACGATTGCGTCGGATGTCACGTGTTCTAAGCTGGGCCTTCTCCGAGCGCTTGCTAGAGTGGGCCGTTTATAACAAAAAATACAGCCACCAGGCTCAAAATACAAACGTGCGATTGTAATTTACGGTTATTGTGGATCATATTCAACCTATTTTTGAACACGACAGATATATTTCAAATTTCGTTGAAGTATCCCTTTAAGTACTTCAATAGTTATGCGTCGTATCTCGTGGGGCCAAAGTTTCACAGTTTTTCACCTCGCCAATGTTTTGTGGGACAGCGACAATGATGGACCCGTGCTGTACGACGCGAAAAATTTGGTCTCCCGATCATGTCTGCCACTGTGTCGGCACGGCTGACATATTCTACACTGCCGCTTTGCGCTCTGCGTTTGTTTTCGTACCAGTAACGCCTACATGTGTTAGCGCCGATGGGACGAACTGAAATGCCATCCCACACTCGCGGGTATGCAGTGCCAATTTCGTTGGAGGAATACCCTCCAAAGACGTTTCGTCCCCATCGTACGTGATGATGATATTTCCGGACCAGTATGGCACGCAGTCTGTACTTCATGAAGAAAGATTCGGACGGTAAAAAAAATTAAATATATGAATCTAATGAAAACTACAATGAAACTTTGAATTACTGGACAATCGACGTTTGATTATGGAAGTTTATGTGGTGTGCTTTCTTTTTCGATCGGCGTCCTTTTGGATGTGGAAACGCAGACACCCCGAGTCTTGTAGACAACAATTTTTTTACTTGGCTTTACAGCCATCTATCGTAAAGTTGTTCGATCTGGGAGTACCGTCCGCTGGTCCCTTCCTACCTGTAAAGTGTGCACCTCCCGCGATGAGTGGTATTCTCTTGACAGCTGACAGCCTTTGACGCTTAAAACCGGTTCCCATTTAGTTACGCCGCCCAAACTAAATTTCCACCTGGTTTCGCTGTGCCACCTCTTTTTGATATAAGTGTTGTGTCAAGTTACGGTCATGTCAAAGTACCTGTGTGCCGAAAATCAGCACCTCTCACAACACGTTACTACACAACAGCTGACTGCAAAAGCCTTTGACGGCCAAACCATGCGTTGGCCGACAACTTTGTTTTCTCGGCTTTGGAACCACCTTTCGTAAAGTTGTTTCAATTGTAAATACAGTTCACTAGTCCCTTCCTACGTGTGAAGTCTCCACCTCTCACGACGAGTGGCATTCTCTTGACAGCCCTTTCATGGTCAAAACCGGCTCCCATTGAGTTACGCCACCCAAACCAAATTTTCACCTGGTGGTTCTATGCCACCTATTTTTGGTATGATAAGTGCTGTGTCATGTCACTGTAAAGTCCAAGCACTGTATGCCCAAATCTGCACTTCGCACAGCCCGGTTATAACACAACTTTTTGGGTCCAATATTGGATATCCCGTCCAGCTTTATTTCTTTATTCGTTAGAAACATACATTTCACACCTGCTGTCTTATGAAACTTGGCACACTTCGTGCACAAACTTGGTGAACATCTCACTCGCCTCCAAATATCATCGTTCCAGCAGTCCTACGTTTACAGCGGCGAGCGGCGGCCGTCTTGCTTTTCGGAAAATTGCTCCAACTACTTTTTTTGACCGCAACTAGAGAAATTACCCTTAAAGGAGTCATGAAACGCTTTTAAAACTTTTTCCTGTTTAGCTTTCCTCCTCAACTCATAAATCGCGCATTCTACCAAACAGTTCAAGAAGACGGAAAGGGGGAGTCCCCTCTTGCTCGGACTCTCGTTTGTCTAATCCGGATACATCCATTCTCCCCCTAGAAGATTAGCCGTTGCTCAAAATTCAGACAAAAGTTGCTTTCCCCGCCCCGTTCACCCCGAAGCTGACAGTGCTGTGGAAGCTACGTGCTCCTTGGGCCAGCCACACTTTTGCCACGTGATCACGCTCTCTCGCGCATACCCACGCGCAGAGAAGGAGGTGAGGTGATGAAAGGGGGGCGGCTGATTGGTCCGGCAAGCGCGTAGCTTCCACCACAATGTCAGCTTAGGGGTGAAGGGATTAAGTGAGCTCCGGTGTCGTGTGACGTTCGTTTGGGCCCGGTGACGCGCTGCGGGGTCCCGATGACGCGCTGCGGGGTCCGCGGATGTATCACAGAGAAAAGGCAGCGAGCTTACGAAGGGAAGGAGGTACGAAATAGTCCGCTGTGTTTTCACATTTTTGTACCGAAAGTCAGGCTTTTGACTTTCTATCTTTTTTTCTTTTGGCCCACTGAAGGATGTGCTATTAGTAAAATACCAATATAAATTGATGTATTGTAGAACAAATTTCGTTTCATGGGCCCTTTAATAACGACTCAAACTCAATATATAAGAAGTGGAGAACAGCTAAATGCCTTTCTTAGGTCTGTCCCAGCACTCATGCAACGTCATTCTCAACGTATCGAATCAAAAAGCAAAAGTAGTGGAGAACAGCTAAATGCCTTTCTTAGGTCTGTCCCAGCACTCATGCAACGTCATTCTCAACGTATCGAATCAAAAAGCAAAAGTTCGGTCCGTGCGCGCTTCCGCCGCCACAGCTTCGCATGCGGAAAGGCGCCGCAGGCTGCCGAACGCGCCTCACTGTCGAACGCCACCTCCTCCGCAAGCGGCGCTACGCGCGTTTTTCAAAGCGCCCCCTATAGTTCCCGCACGGAGCGTATATTTGAATGTTGGTTTTTGCATCATTTTCATTTGCCGATTTCACAATACCTGTTATGAATTTCGCGATACTAAATAGCATACCGGAAAGGCTAAAGGCCGGGGAGTCAGAAAATATAGTTAGTTGAGGTAGCTCAAAAAATCTGTGGAGTACCCCTTTAACCCAAGCTATGGGCAACCTGGTGCCCATAGCTTGGGTTGATTTGCATGTTCAGACTAGCTGTTTTATTTTTATTATCAGTGACAGCTGATAACAAATATTATTCAAATATCTAAGAAATAACTATTACCTGATTAAGAAAAGTTACTAATGTTTAGCTTGTTTTAAGAGGCTTAGCTATTGTGTTGAAACCTTGTGGAGTGATGAGGCTGTTTTCTATGCTCTATTTCACCTTACACAAGACAGTAGTAGATGCTATAAACCATAATCACCAGTCCAGTGCCACAAACATACCACGAGGCTGCGCTCCTTGAGTGCCGCTGTGCCCCTTCCGAAGGTCTTGTGACCAGAGGTGAACTTGGCATTTTGCCACCCTAGGCCTTCAACAGTGCTGCCCCCAAACCTCACCTCCCCCCCAAACCCTGCTTTCCATGGTCACTGACCAGGGGGAGTGGTTGGGGGGGAGTAGCTAAATTTGGAAATATAATTTTCAAATATAACTATACTCGTTTTCACCTCAAAACAAAAAAAGCAAGTTTTGCATATTCCTCATATGCTGGAAGTAGTAGTTCTCATAAGATTTGGTTGTCGGAAGAGGCAGCAATGCTTTTGGCATTTGAAATGTGTACGGCTTGATAAGATAATAAATATTTGATGTAAAATGTGCCTGCATGTATCTTAATTCTTTACATAAAGGGGGAAATTAATAATGATCCGCTAGGAGCCGGACTTCTTTTTACTGTGGTTGGTGACAACGGGTACAGATTTGGAGCTGGAATTTCTAAAGTAGTTAAATTTGAAGCTACAATCACGTCTATGATTTGTAGGTTTCTGGTCTCTCGAAAGGTGAAACAAAGTTAGTATAATTTATTGCTCGGACGTAAACAATATGTGCGACGAAAGAGCCGCTGGCAGGATGGCTTACATTTGCTTTCATCAATTGCATAAGGCTTAGAAATATTTTTTTGAGCTATAAAATTTTTTTTATCATTGTTTTTAATTTTTAGTCTTAGGTGAAGTGTTGTTTCCAGCACGTTTCCTTCGTAGATCTCTGACCACAATCATTTCCTTTGCCTCTATTTTAGCCTGCGAGTCGGAACTTCTGAAGGTGGTCCTCGATGTGCGGCATGAGGTGCACCTTCTCCGCCAGGACACGGCGCAGGTCCTCGCAAACCAGGACCAGCTGGCAGTGCGCATCGCTCAACTTGAGCGTGCGAACTGCCCGCCTGATGCCCTAGTGCCGCCAGCGGTTTTTATTTTACCGCTGGCGACAATGGAAGATTTTGAGGCGGCAGAGAGGCGCCTCATCAATCCTGCGGATCAGGCTGTCCTGGTGAATATCAAACTTTTTTTTCACTATATGTTAGTGCCTTGTGGCTCAAGTGGTTTGAGAACCGGAGCGACAGCATATGTTCAACTGCTTCATATCTAAATTTTACCAAAATGTTAGCTTAACCATTATCTCTATTTAGTCACAGGCAGCCGCTTATCAAGGCAGCTTTACGATTGAAGATATGGCTTTATTGTTTTCACACGTCTACATACTTTTGAGTCGAGAACAGGGGCATATAGAATGATTAAGGGCAATCAGTGCTCGCTGGGAAGTATAGAATGAAGGGAAGGAGGCAACAAGAACATCGATTTGACCTTTGGTTGGTTGCATTATAGTTCCACTCTGGTTGCCTGTGGGGTCACTATGCAAATTTTGAGAATTGAAAGAAACATTTTTATAATCACTAGGACCCAAGTTGATGTGAACATTAAAGGGGTACGGAAACGAGATTTTAGCGCCAATCTTTTTGCATAAATATGGGCTAGGGACAGGCACCACCTCGGAAATATCAATATTGCGCTGTAAAACACAGGAGAACTAATTTTAAACCTAATTAAACGATTCCAAATTCACATCTGGTGGATGGTGTGAAAGTTCTCGTGACATCACCTGTGGCATAGGAGCAGCGCCGTTCTGCGGAAATACGGCGTGCCGGTAGAATTAGCCTAGGCCTGAACGCGTTTGCAAAGCCTTGGCTTTGCAAACGCGTTCAGGCCTAGGCTAATTCCACTTAACGCCACTTAACTGAAAGTTTGCTAAACTGAATATATTAACTATAGTCAGTTACAGGAGGGAAGCTCAGCAGGGGCCAATTACCTGATCTATTACTTTCAGTAAAAGTCTGGATAGATCTTCAAGTATAATGATCATGCAATTATTGCAAAGGTGCAAGCGAGCTGGACAATAACACTAATAACTCTGGAGAAGAGGTATGGCGACAAAGGACAAACACAAATCTCCAAATGCAGCTAGGTGTGTTTGGAGATTGGTGTTTGTCCTTTTTTTCCCTTGCTCCCCTTCTCCAGGGTATATTTTCGTTAGATCTTCAGTACTCTCTTTTATATAATAGTGTAGTGATTCGTGAATACTGTCAACAGAATTAATGCAATTTCACATCACCCTTTCACTTAGGCGAGATGGATGCCATACCATAGTCAGTTTTCATCTTACTCATATTAAATTAACTTTGATTCTTAAAGTGCAATAGTTTTTCTTTTATTCGTGTAGAAGGAGCAGCTCTCCGGCCTGGGTGGCACACAATCGTGGAGGCTGTGCGGCGCACCCTGGAGCGGCTCACTCTCACTCACACTCACTGCCTAATTTTGAGTGAATTTGAGTGACTCCGTGATATGAGTTTGAGTTCGTGAGATGATATAGAATGACTCCGTGATATGGGTTTGAGTTCGTGAGATGATATCGAATGACTCCGCGATACGAGTTTGAGTTAGTGAGATGACTTAGAATTACTCCGTGATATGACTGAGTCCGTGAGATGATATTGAGTGACTCTGTGATCTGAGTTCGTGAGATGATATCGAAGGACTCCGTGATATTACTTGAGTCCGTGAGATGATTGAGTGACTCCGTTATCCGAGTTCGTGAGATGATATCAAATGACTGTGATATCACTGCATGATATGATATTCAGTGACTCCCTGATAACTCTCCGTGAGGTGATATCGAGGGACTCCACGTTGAGATTGTGCGTTCAACTGCTCCTTAGAAGTAAAACAGAATGTACTATATTTGGATCTGAAAACTTCAAAACAAAATGCCTAGGATTTTTTTTTTTTTCTTGTTGGAACGAATGTGGTTGGCCTTGGGGCGAGAACGTTTCTAAGAACGGTGCAGTCTGGGAGAAGGGGCTGCTGCAGCTGCAATGCCGGCCGGTGGGGTGACCAGAGTCTGACAATTCTTGATTTCTAAAAGGGGGAGGAAAAAGGGGGAGTCGGGGTCCCTTGATTGTTCCCAGCTCGCGGGCGCGGCAGCGAAGGCTGACGTCGCACTGAAGACGTTTTGGCGACTCGTAGGAAAGGCGTATTAAAGGGGCCCTGCAATCATATTTAAGCGTCTACCTTTTTTGCGGTTTCCACGTCTCTTGGGGTTCGGGCAAGCCAGCGGGCACGGAGAGAGGAACTAAATATCAGTGCGTCCTATTTTAACCGGACGACGCGGAAACCTCCTCTACCGACGAGGGCGACCCGCGGTACCGAAAGCGCGCGAAATGTGACGTCTTTGGTCCTGGGCTTACTACTGGTCAGAGCCGCTAAAAGTTTCTTTTTAGTCGAAATACAAAATATAAGTGGCGCGAACCGACTCAGTTATTTATAAAAGTAGTTTTTGTTCAGTATTTTAGATCAGAAAAGGAACAAATGCAGTTTATAAAGTACGAAAACAAGAAATGACCCGTCGACATACCCGCCACCAAGCGGTGGAAAAGGCGGCGCATACTAGAAAGGAGTAGTGGGATCAGGCGCCGACACGGAAAAGTCCCGGATGTACGCGGCGGCGCTGCGGTCGTAAGGACAGGAGGATACGACCGGCTCCGAGCGTTCCGAAGGCCTTCAGCGAGAAGCTTTGTCTTGCGGTTTAGCCGTTTCGCGGTATGGCAGCGCGAAGTGGCTCCCATTCTGAACTGATCTTTACCCCGTGTTTGCTGTCGTTTGTGGCCAATGAAGTGTCATGCCGAATTAGTGTTTAATCGCGCAGCAAATGCAATGAGAGCCGCTCTGGCTGCCCGCTGCATACAGCCTATCCAGAACATGTTTTAGTGGCGCCCTCTCGCGCCGTCGACACGGAGTGCGCCAGCCGTGAGCGATCGCTGAGCTCACTACCCCTCCTCTAGTTCACGGCCACTCGAGCAACCAAGGACGTCATGAGGGAGGTTATTTTTTGCTTGTTTTTGTAATCTTATTTTGCCTATAACTTTTAAAATAAAGCGAATTTCGAGAAAAGAAAAGTTTCATTAAGTTACTACGTTCAGTGCGCTCAGGTTCGGTGAAAATTAAAAACCAGTTAAAAATTTCTTGCAGGGCCCCTTTAAGGGACGTGTTTTGTGTTTCCGTACCATACTTGGAAGGGCTCCGCCTGCGTGCGCCTGCCGTGCACCGCGCAATTGACCTTTTCGGCATCACGTGGGAATTTTATGCTGTCCCCCATACAAAGACTGTGCATTTGTTAGTCTCGTTTTTTTTTCTTTCTTGCCTTCTCGCTCGCTCCCTTTCTAATATAGGCTTAAAATATTCTTCTGGACATGATTATTTTTGTGTGTTTGCCCGCACTATACGGGCGGTCTGCTTTAGCAAATTACCAAGCAGACGCCCCTTTCTCTCTCTTTTTTTTTTTTTCAAACAGTGTTTATAGTCTTTTTTAGCACGCGCCATAATTCGCGCCGCCATAACTGACCTTTTTTTGTACGGCCGAGGTGCCCAGACGCCTAAATAAGCAATGAGAAACCCATAATGGGCCTGCTTCGGAAACAAGAAGGCTGTGGTCACAGCCTTTTTGTTTTTTCAGCAACGTGGCCTGGGACCGCAGTAATTTCGCGTGCGAGTCAAAAACGTGCAAGTTGGCGTGTACAAGGCTCACGCTTCTAGCTTTGACTTTGCTCGCACCTAAAGTGAAAATAGGTATAGACTGCCCTATCGAGCAAGAAATAATACAGGCGTATAAGTGCAATCCTTTGTTAACTTAAACATTCACACAACGAAATAAATTTCAAGGACGTAGCACTCGTGTCTGACAGAACGTGAGCTCAAAGCTTCGGCTGTTTCTCCTGCTTCATGAGAGTTCGTGTTGCCCGTCCTCGAGCAGGGAGCTCCCGCTCGGAGGTCTGGCTGCGGTACAACCTAGAAAATGTCAATGCGTCTACTGTCCCGCAAAACGCTTTTTGTTTAGGCAACGTCAGGTCGGTCGACCAGTGTAATGCGAACTGTTTCTCCTAGTAGATGAGAAATTTAGTGAGTGCAGTACGACTGCTAGCCTGCCCAAGCAGCACAAAACGTCGTGGAAACGTCGAGAAAAGGTTCCTGACGTCCGTGACGTCCCGTGTGACTTCGATCACGTTTTTTCGACGTTGAGGTGACGTCCTTATATAACGTTCCATTATAGTCCAATCAGGGACGTTGCGACGACGTTGTATTTCAACTCAAACGTCGTCAACGTTCCCACGACGTCGAGGCACGACGTTCAGGCAACGTCCAACGCTCACGTTTCTTTTACGTTAAAGTGAAGTTCATAAATGACGTTCCATTATCGTCCTGTCCGTGACCCGCTGGCGAAGTCATGTTTCAACTTCTACGTCGTCATCTTCGCCACGACGTCAAGAGAAGACGTTTTAGCAGCGTCGAACACTCACGTTTCTACGACGTTAAAATGAAGTCCATATTGACGTTACATTATTGTCCCGTCAGTGACGTTTCAGCGACGTCGCGTTCACACCTAACTGTCGTAAACTTCATACAGGACGTACTGGCAACGTCGACCACTCACGTTTTGTTCAACGTTGAGGACAAATTTAAATTACGATCCATTTTTGTCCTGTCATTGACACCCTGGCGATGTCATGTCACAACCTTTGTTTTGTGTTTTTTTAGCTTTTCCAGCTCCATCTCCAGCCGTAAATCACGTATAATATGCGTTCACTCTTAAAAGCTTAATCACCGCTGTGGTCAAGGTGACACTGCTCAAGAGCCGCAAGCAAAACTTAATATTTGAGAGCGTCAGGAATTTATTTATTTATACATTTAATTTATTTATTTCAAGATGCTATTAATTGCACACGGAATTACGCTGGGGGGGGGGGGGGGCATATACAAAACTCAATGTACACTGAAGGAAAAAAAAATATGAAGGCATGTTTGGAATATCATTCCTTTTACATGTGCTTGTTATACTTTTGGTTTGTTTAAAATATTGTTACGGTTCTGATTTGCGAGGTGAAGCCCATGGCGTCTAGAACGGATCGAATTATGCCAGTCTTGTTTTTCGCACGCGCGTTGTCGTCTTCCTTAGGTCCTGGACGCGCCACAGGTGCGTCACCACACTATCTCCTCTCCAGGTGATTTCAGGCATGCATCATTTCCAGGGAGCATCCATGCTGCTCCACGACCACCTGGCATTGTTTTAACGTTCGGCGATTTCTCTTCGTGTTTTGTTACCCATGCTCACTTGCGCACAACCACAAAATTCGCATCAACATCACAGTTCATCCACAACACCAACTTCCAGCACATGATGCTTTCGGTAGATCGGTGCGCAGTCTTGTTACGTGACTGTCAAAGCAGATCTTGCTTTCTTTGGCACTGATGACGTACCCAAACAAAAATCGCACGCCGGCACACACCATATCACTGCACACCTGCGCATTTTTGAACTCTACTCCAAAAAATAAATGCCCGGTAATGACGAAATGCGGTAGATACTGTCAACAGTTTGTGTAGATTGGAACTCATGATGCCAACCGTTGAATGCCCCAGATGACGGTCCAAAAAGCGTTCAAGTCCAGCCCGCACGGGCCGCACCTACGTGTCGGCAAAAAAAAAAAAAAAAAAGCAGAGCCGGCGCCAACGCGGCGCGAGAGAGAGGGGGAAAGGCAGGCTGAAGAGATGCTAATCGCATCTCCATAGAGCCCCATGCGATGCATCGGGAAACTCGGCAAGAAGAGGACGAGAGAGAAAAGTGGGAGAAGATAGTGGCGACGAACAATCGACAAGCGTTAGTTCCGGGTGCACGTATTTTCTCAGTCGTTCCTAAAATATTTCACTGAATTCTATGTGGTCCCAGAGAGAACACCTCTGGGTAACGGGGTCTACGAGGCAAGGTGCTTGTCGCCGTGATTTTTTTCGAGTCTGCATACAGTGGAAGTGCTGCGATTCGATTTCTCTATAATGCTGTCCAGCCTGAGTCGCTCAAGTCGCCCCTAGGAAGAAGTCGGTGATCGCCCAAAACGCCTTCGTGTTTAGTCACGGCTCGTGGACCTTTTTCAAGGCAATGACGCTTCACACGTTGAATCGTATTACTGCTCGGATCAAGGTGCCTGTGAGGATATGAATGACGCCCCCCAGAAAAGAAGGGGCAGTGCAGATAATGGCGCGTCAAGTCCAGTCTCCGATCAAGGCTCTTCAGACGCCTCCGACGATCCCAAGAACGCCCAGCGGACGGGATCCTACTTCTGAATCCATTCCCGTGCACGCAGCGAGAGTATCAGCTATGTGCGATGGGGTGGGTAAAGCACGCGCAGCAGCGGATTAATCAGAAGCAGAACAAGGTAAGCGGTGGAATATTCCGCGCAGCGTGACATCGTCCCTTGTTCATTTCTTTACGTGAATTGTTTGTTTTATATACTTCTGGCTGGCACATCCAGGGACGTCTTTTGGCGGCGCTCCGTATTGCATCTCGTGTCTGAACATGCTAAAATAAACAGTTCGTACCAAACCTGTGTTTTAGTTACTTTACCTTTACCTTCCAACTTGCCTTCGCAATAATACTCAAAAAGTAACTTTTTTTTTTTAGTTGGGGGGGGGGGGGGGTGGAGACAACGTCTTCCCACGACGCCTAGGGAACGTAATTTGGAATGGTGTCTCGACGTTCTGTGAACGTCGTTGGTAGTCCGGATGTCGTAAAAACACGTATCATAAACGTCGCGGGAGGACGCAACGGCCCACTGAGACGTACATGTGACGTGTGACAAACGTCATTGGGAACGTTTTCTCGACCTCCTGTGCACCTTTTCTCGCGGACATTTAAAGGTTTTATCGACGTCGAAGGAAGGTAACGTCCGGACCTTCGACGTTGTACGACGTCACGTTACAGACGTCTTCGACGTTCTTTCGACGTTTTCTTCACGTTTATGTGCTGCTTGGGTGGTGTTTCCAACGTGCATCACGCAGTAGTAGTGCGAACCCCACACCAGCTCGATTAACATTAAAACCAAAACGGGCAGGGGTTGGATTGAACCTAGGATATCTGTGTTCTTAAGCGCGACCTTTCGCTCCACGTGCTCCGAGCTACGCTGCGTTAGTTACTGCAATCCACAGTGGCGGCTCAGCGGATAATGAGGCCTAACATATGTTAATGCCAGTGTTGGAACTAACGCGTTACAAGTAACGACGTTACTGGTAACGCGTTAGTTTTTTTAGTGACATACTAACATACTCTTTAGAATCCCGAATGAGTAACGAGTAGAGTAATGTCGTTATTATTTTACGGTATCTCCCATAAAATTACGTTACCCGTTACTCGTTACTTTTGATTAAAATGATCGCATGATAGTTTGAAAGCAAAATAATTTTTATTCTGCGCACTACAGAAAGTGGCAAAGAAACCCCAACAAAGCTATTTATAAACGGCGTCATTTCAAACTCCCTCAGAAGACACATTCAACGTTCCCACAACCGGGCCCAAAAGACGCAAGATTATCGCTTTTGCGGGATTCCTAAGCGTCCTTGGCGCAGTCTTTGTATCGAAGCTACTAAGACCACCGTCGCCGTGCCCTGATGGAGCAGCCGTTTCGCTGGAAAGAGACGTCCGTTCAGAAGGCAACAGTCTGCCGCCGCTCGAAGGATTACTGCCTAATCATCCCTAGCTACTCCAGCTGGTCAAATCCTTTTCTTCAAAATAAATAAATTATTGTCCTGTCAAGAACAGAAAGGATGAACTCTAAATTTGAAAGCGTTGATGTTCCCACACTTTGAACCAAACAAGTGGCAAGTTTATCGCAGGATTGAAAGGCGTCTGTCACCAGAAAGACGTCACCATTTTTTACAATCCCTGCCGCCGTGGTACAAAGGTACGGTCTGTCGCTGGATAACGACTCCCGTTCAGAAGGTCGCCTCCCAATAAATCCTATAGGCATCCTTTCTCCCATAGCGCCTCAAAAATTGGACGAAAAACTGCGTAACCACCACGGACGGTACCTTCTTTGTATCGAAGTTAGTTGGCCCCCATCTCCCTGGCATTCAAAACCCGAGTTATCTATTGCTAGACGCTGCGCCCGCCTTATCCTTCTCGCAGTCCCTGGTTGTGTGTGAAGGCTACTGTACCATTCTTTTGAGAGACACATTCGTAGCAATAATAGTGATGACTTTCGTCTGCTTCGCCCTTAGTTTGCTGCTGCCAGCATGAAAAAAAAAAAAAAGTTTTTGGACGTGAAAGAGAAACTTAGGGTAAGGAGGTCATAAACGCTCCCCACCTTTTTTAATCATATAAACACGTAAAGATACTACGAGTATGCATGTAATTATAACCAAAGTATGGCCAGCGCTATACTTCGTTTATAATCATCAATAATCATCTTTTGTTATAACTATTGGTTATAATAAGCGATCGGTGTCCTCTTTTTGTTGTTTGTGTAGCCTAAACCGGACTGTGACTAAAACCGGTGTGGCTATGAGGTGTGTTGTTTGTGAGCAGTCCGTGTACTGTACAGTTGCCTCTGTCATGCAACGTCTGCCTCTAACCAACAAGGCCGTTCTGGAACGGTTGGTTTAAAAGCCCCTCTTAGCGCCATCTCATACTCACTTTTCGTGCAAGATGGCAACGGCCACCGAAACTCCGTTATTATGGCCCGGGCTAAGTGCTATGTTTGAACTAAGGGAAACGAAGTCTGACAGTTTGATATTGAAATATCTGCTCTGTATGCCGAAACTCAATCTGCTTAGCACATCCAGGATGTCGAACTCTAATTTGCAAATGCACATTAAGGTGAGTTATTCTTCAATGTAAATTACTTTCTTTTTTTTTTTTTTCGTAAAAATGTCGTCATTAAGCTTTCTAAGCCAAAATATGGCATCTTTCTGTCGAGATTGTTTTGTTAGTCGCAGTTTTTCAGCTACATCTCGCAATGCTCATTAATGTAAGCTAGCGAAAAGTCTTCGAAAACGGCTTAGTTTAGTACTTGTATATTTCAGGAGGATAAATCAATCATGGCAGTTACATAGAAACACGCCTATTTTATATTGGCTTAAGTTTTCGATTTATTCAGTTTTTTTTTTCTGTACTAATTCGTGATGCAGTTTATTTATTTAATATTTCGTTGTTCCACACCACTGATAACTAGAAATTAACAGCAGTGCTTCGCGTCAGTCCTAATTGTTTTCATTTCTGCCAGTCCCTCATTCTCAGAAACTATCAGAGTTTGCGGTAATTTAAAAAAAACGAACGACCGAGACTACAACCCACTTTCCCGACACGCCCTTCCTGAAGCAGAGTAAGATCGACCGTATGCATCAAGCTCCCGTTTCTCAAGAAGTGTTCGACAATCTTGTGGAGACATTTGTGGTTGAGACTCTACGGTCATATACTAACAGCTGTCATACACTAACAGTGAAACACAAAGTAACGACAAACTAACGTAAAGGTAACGTCCGTTAGTCATGGCAAGTAACGACACTGATATTTCGTTACATTTACAAAATGGTGACGGAGCTCTGTAACGCGTTAGCTTTTTTCCAAGCTAATGAGTAATGCTATTTCGTTACTTATTTTTGGTAACGGGCACAATACTGTTTATTTGCCACCGTTACACCGTGGTCAGGGTCGAAAAGGGCGGTTGTCCTGGCCAGGATTAAGTTGGGTTTTGGAGGCAGTTTTCCCTTAGGCGGTATCGGCATTTTATTGCACAAGTAGGGTAAACAAACCACCGCTACGAGACGAGCATGTCTCGATCGCCGCTGCCTCCATTTGTTTTTGTTGTTGAAACGACGCCGACAGCTAACGGCGAGGCGGAGCCGGCCACCGATTCTGTAGGAAGCTTGAAAATGACACAAAAAAAAAAACAGTATTCCTTTGCACCAGGAGATGGCGCTATGGGTCAAACAAGCAGTTATCATCATCATCCTTGATTTGGTCGTGTCGTTACGTATCGTTCGTCTTCGTTCTACGATTCACTAAAAACTGTTGTCTGGTGCTTACGACTCGTCGAAACCGTTGGACCGAACCGTTCGTGATTTCGCAACCGTTCGCGCCAGAAACGACTCGCTAAAACTCCCTATTAAAGACCCCAGGCTAGCGGTCGTACCGCACTGGCTACATATTCCTATACAGCGAGAGACTCGGTCCTTTGAAATGGCTGTCAAACTCCACGCTGTCTAGACATCCACACAACACAATTTTTTTCTCAATCTGTAGGATGTAGTATATCACAAATTATATTCACGAAATAGATTACTATACTAAAGTTACTGTAGTTTGGCTACTTTTTCAAGTAGGTTTGTAAATTTAAGCAAAAAAAAAATTCAAATTCGTCTTTATTGTATAGGCAGCCTGATGTCTTCCAGGTATGGTGACATTGTTAAACGCTGTAGATGGACAATCTAGCGAGTGCAGTACGACGGCTGACCTAAAATGTGCAACGTGCATCACGTCGTAGTGATACACACGCTGGCACACTCAGCCACCGTTCCCTTCCTGAATTTAAGTTAGGTGGTGGGTAAGTAGGACATCTAAAAGTGAAACAAAAAAAAAAGCTTAAAAAAAAAGAGAAAGAAAAGATTGAATTGGAATAAAATGCCTGCCTCCGTACTCCGGGCGGGCATAGCTAATTTTACTTGGGGAAAGGAGAAAGAAAGACGGCATAAAAAAAAAAGGAAGTTGAGACTTCACAGTGACACATTTATATACACAGGCATGCATACACACAAACCAAAAAATTAAGAAAAACAGGAGGAAAGAAATGCCGGTGCCCAAGGGAAAGAGACAAGCTGATCTTCTCTGTCTTTTTTTTTTTTTTTTGCTTCCTCGATGGTTATTGTTAATTTTACGGCTTTTAGCATTTTTCGACATCTATCTGGACACATGACTATGGAGTAGTTTGTCTTGAAAGGCTTGCATACTGTATACGGCAGCATCGTCCGCCCACTGAGAAAAAAACACGAGGACAGGCGACGTTTTCACCCCCTCCTTTAATAGACTCTTTACAAAAGTCCATCAAGCAACATTGGCAGTCACCATTGCTTGCTCACGAAGCACGTGATTGGATCCGAGTCTTCGCCGAACGCTGACTCAGCGCTCGTTTTCCAATGGAGCTGAGCCGAGTTCACGCCGAATACTGACGCAGCCCTCGTGTTCAATACATGCTCAGAGTATGTGAGCAAGCAATAGCGGACAGGCGATGGCGCTGACTTTTGAAAAGGGTCTATTACCGTTTTCATTCTCAACGACGGCGTGCCCACGGTGTTAAGAAAACGTGTTTTTGTTCATTGCTTTATATACTGTAAACGACTTAATTTTCGCGAATTGGGCCAAAGCTGAAAAGTTGAAATTATTCGCGGGTTCTAAATTTCGCGAATTGAGTGTAGCTTCCGTAGCGCTCACATATTGTCCGAATTGTTTGCGGGACGTATTTTTCGCGAATTGTGGGCGATTCGCGAAATTCGCGGAATTTCCTTGCGAAAATTTAGTTGTTTACAGTATCTGTTTCTTTTTTCTTTTTTTTTTCTTTGTTTCATTGTTGTCGCTTTCCGGGAGGGTATTGTGCGGCCCCCAGAGTAGAAGTAGAAGCAATTCTGCAGCCTGCTCATTTTCCAAAGCTGCAGAGAGCGTGTTGTTAGGCAAGGCGACAATCCGTAAGCTTCCCCCTTGCCTAATGTTTATTTTTATTTTTTGACACAACCAAGCAAACCAATATCACGCCAGTGGAAAGCTCACAGTTTTCCACGAACAGAATGATCCTCACGAGAAAAAGTGCGAGATACGACGTAACGAGGGCTATTTTTGTGGAGAAAACAGTGCGCTCCAAGATTTCAGCGGTGGTGGTTATAATATTAACTTTGGACTGTCGAAAGGACTGCCCTTTCACCCCAGTACAAAGTAGCCGAGTATGACACATGTCCAGGTCAACCGCTCTGTCTCTCAATCATCAATACCAATCAATTCGAAAACAAGTGCGCCGTTCTTTGTATTTCATCTTAGTACCTGTAATTAACCAAAACTCGAGTTACTTGACCTTTAGAGGAACTTGTCCGATAACATGGACTTAATTATTACTGAAAATATTCACACTACGTCATTTTTTTGTCATTACAAAATATTATTCATTTCAGTGTTACAGAATCCCTTCCTGGTATATCAGTAATATTCCAACCTAAAGCAAAAATAAACAAAAACGAGATTAACTGAGATTGACAGCCCCTAAAAATAACAAGCAGAACCGGACGAATACTTGCTTAGTGCGGTGGTCGCCCAAACACTCTCAAGCGCTTCACAAAACAGGAAAAAAAAAGATCAAAACACGGGTGTTGGCTCTTAAAGGGTAACTGCAAAGAAAAAAAAGTGTATTTTTAAACAGCCTAATCGGGACAAGCATGTCACAAAACTATTTTTCCATCAAAAACTAAATTTTTTACAGCAATATTTATTGCGCGAGACTGATTTTTGTTTGCGGCCATTTCGTCCGTTTTAAATCGCGCGCCACAAAGTTGGTATTATACGTCACGTAGTGGCTGCTATACGTCACGGAGTGACGTATACCAGCCACTCCGCGCGCGTCGAAAGAGCGGGAGTTTCAAATGTGGAGAAGTTGTGACTGCGACTAAATTACGTCATGTGGCGTAAATATTGCTAAAAAAATTTTGTTTTTTCGCGGAATGTTTGTTTTGTGACAGGCTTGTCCTAATTAGGCTGCTTAAAAACACATTTTTTTCTTTGCAGTTACCCTTTAATCGCAAGGATCAAAGGAAGTAAACAAAATAAAGGAGCAAAACGAGCAGCGTCTCTGCTGTCTACCCAAAGCGTTTTCCGCAGTCGCCATAGAAAAGCAAGCCGAAGGACCCCCCTCTCCCTTCCACCCCACCGGACGCTAATCCGCCTGAGGGGAGAGGGGTCAGTCTTCTTTTTCCCGCGCGGGGAAGGTCACGCCACTGCCGAGCTTCAAAGAGATGTCACGTGATCCCGTGAGTGAACTGACTCCGGTGATATCAATTATATTTTTTTGAGTTTGACTCCTGTGATATCAGCGATAGGTCGTGATACCTTTTTTGAGTTTGACTCCGGTGATATCAGTGATAGTTCGTGATATTTTTTGTGAGTTTGACTCCGGTGATATTTTGTGATATCTTTTTGAGTTTGACTCGGATGATATATTTCGAGTTTGACTCCGGTGATATGTTTTGAGTTTGACTTGGGTGATTTGTTTTGAGTTTGACTCGGGTGATATGTATTGAGTGTGACTCGAGTGATATATGTTGAATTTGACTCGGGTGACATCTTTTGAGTTTGACTCTGGTGATATTTTTTTAGATTGACTCCAGTGATATCAGTTATGTTAATAATCTCTGCGAGATGAGTCTCGGTGAATTTGAGGCCTTGGTAAAATTCTTGATCTGACTCATGTTGATTTTTGGATGGTGAAAAAAATGTGTGTTATGAGCGTGAATGAATTTGGGGGAGAGTTTGTAAAAGTGAGATGATATTGAATGACTCCAACTCAAAATGCCGACCTATGCCCCAACCCCCCCCCCCCCCCCCCCCCCGGAGAATTTCTCAGCTTGCAACCCCCCCCCCCCCCCCCAGGAAAATGAAACCTCTACGCCGCTATCCACAACAATGAATGGCGCCACTTTTCCCAGGATAGATGGGCTTTACTCCACACCTCCGGGGAACGGGTTTGCAAACCAGTATTCAGACTAAGAGCAGGCCGATATATAGGACATAGGAAGTGCAAACCTGCCGCTTTATTTCTATTTTTTTAAATTTTTCTAGCTTCAAATTAAGCTCTAAAAATATAATTTTTTTTTTTTTTTTTTTGCAAAACAACGTTTGCGTGTTAAATATGGTGGTCCAAACGGCCGCAACGCCGTAGTCTGCGCTTTAGAAAATTTCGAATGTGGTTGGAACTTCGAATTCAACCGGAAATCAGAGCTTATTCGACGTAATGCAAGCCACTATTATCTACATTTGTACTGGCTTGTATCTCGCGCCACCGGTTGGCCGCTTCCGGCAGCGGCTGGCGCAGAGCGAAGAAGATCTAGCTCGAGGTCGGCGGCGAACAGCCCGTGGCCCGAGCCCACCTCGAGGGCCCGACCTGCATGCGCAGCTGGGAGCATGCAACTCGTTTGTTCCGGAAAATTTCCGCGCCATCTATGAGGAAAAGGGTACAAATAAATAGTGGTTGAATCCCCCTTAACATTGTGAAGTGTAGACCTTTACAGATGTTTTCCCCCTGGGTCGAATTTGCAGATGCCAGGCTGACACTCTACGGCTCTTCGTGCAATGGCTTTGGCTTGGCAAGGAGCGATCTCGACATATGTCTGACCTTCGATGGCAGCAAGGATGGCAAGGTGGGTGACCACTCTCCCAGTGAACACCTCTCGTCCAGAGTTTCTGTTATCTTCCAAGTCGCAAGGAAGGATGTTTGTCTTCACAAACGTTGGGATGCCTTTTGCATCTGCGTTTACGTCGCCGTAGCCATCGCGTGACTTCATCAGATACGTTGCGTGCTAATGTCCCGCTACATTTAGCAGGGTACTGGTATACGGCTCAGACGGCTGGTGCCACGACGAATCGCGTGTTGTGCGCTGGGCCGTGCCATGTCACTCATCACCACTGTCACGCGGCTCGCGCTGCGAAGTTGTAGTGTCCCGATCTTGAACGACTTTATTAAATCACGGGACCAGATTGCGTGACATGACATCATTAAAGTCACTGGGTCCTGGGAAAGTAGCGCCATTGCCTTACCTACCTGCTAGCCAGACACAAACGGATACTAAGTTTGCACTAATTTAATTTCACACGGAGCTCACGTTCATAATCATGCACTGCTCATGGTGCGCGTGCATGAAGCTTCATCGCTTTGCAGTGGCTGGTGAGAGCAGCGTCTGGGTTCTCTCAAACGGGGCATACATTTTGCTTATTCTTAGGTTAGTTAGCAGATTAATATCGGTGGTGAAATAGCATTCAGCACTGCTGTCAATGCGCTAAGTTGGCTCTGAATTGTCTGTGTGAGCAGGAAAAAGTGGGGTCATGTGCAGTGACGTCACTATAGGGTCAGCGGCACGGCAAGGTAGCCTGCCTAGAACCCCCCAATGTTGCGTGGCCCGCCATGACACCCCCTTGAGCGCTGCACCTAAGGCGGGGCCCCCCACCTTTCCCACTTGTGAGTTGTGAATGCGAAAGCATGCAAGCCGCTCGTCTCGTGCATTCCCCCCCCCCTTCCCTCTTGTGACACCACTGGTCATGTGCAAAGTCGGTGCTTTTCACTGAGTTGGTGGTGTGATGTATGTGTAAACAGGCCTTTGTAGACAAACACATGGCGTTGATGTCACGCCGCCGCAGTAACGCTGTTTTCAAAATGGTGCGTGCACAGACGCTTCACCTCACAGGAAGCTCGTTTCCGCGCATGCACAGTGCCCACATTTAATGTGGCCAAATGCAGGCTTGTTTAAAACAGCGCATTGGCCTATAGGTCGACCTTGTTTGGTTATGATTACAGATCAACTCCTACTGGTAGAGAACAGTTTCCAGCAAATGGTTGACCTGTTTAGAATAAATATGGTAATTCTTTCTCGGCAGCCCTAAACTCGACTTGGAATAAATTACTGCACGAGAGTTTCCCCCTGTTTCTATAGGCCCCTAATGCATTTTGTGACTTGCTTTGTGGCGTGCATAACATTCGCTTCTGCTGTTTTTTGTTTTCTTTTTCTCCAGCTATAATCCGGAGCCGCGTTGAAGGCAACGTGGCGGACGTGGAGCGGGCCATTGGGGACTACTTGGCTGGGGCCCCGGATCGCGAGGGAGGCAGGGCTGAGAGGATGGCCAAGAAGATTCGGGACACGGCCATCCTCTCAGCCCGATTCGTCACTGTCCTGCCCAGCAGCCTGCCAGAGGGCCACCTTGACATGCACCCCGACGTCCACACCGACATCCTGAGCAACAGCTCACAGACGTGACGGCAAGCATGGTAAAAGCCAGCATTGAAAATAAAAAAAAATAAAAGAAAAAACTTCTTTCTCGTGCATTCCATCCACAAACTTGTAGAAAAATTGAAATGGCAGACTTTAAATTGTTTTGTTCTGTTGCGATTTAGCAACTCATGAAGACATTGTGAAAAATCGAATTGAACTATGTAATAGCAAATGGGTTTTGTCCACTATCATATTTCTTGATGCAAAGACTCATGTAATGCAAGCTTATCAAAGGGTACAAATCGGGCCTCCCAGGATGCTTGCAAGGTTTGCTCACAGCTAAGTGAAATGGATCCTTGGCAATGGACTATGTTTATACTAAGCTCGTTCGATTTACCTGCACCTTTTGCACTGGTGCAGAAAAGTGTAGGGCAGTACTTCTGGTGTGTGTATTGAGATACCACTGAAAGCACACCACCCTGCACTTTTCTGCACCGGTGCAGGTAAATCGACCGAGCTTTACTGTACAGCTGAGATTGGCTGACGATTGAACTGCCACCCTGGCCCGAGCTACATTTTCACCGTATTGCCAAGCTTGGCTGACTGCTGAAATGCCATCCTGGCCCAGCTTGTATTTACACCGTTTGGCCAAGCTTGGCTGACCGCTGAACTGCCACTCTGGCCCCGTCCGTATTTACACTGTTTTGCCAAGCTTGACTGACCAGTGAACTGCCAGCATGGCCCAGGCTGCGTTCAGACCGTTCTGCCAAGCTTGGCTGACCACTGAACTGCCAGCCTGGGCCTGGCTGTAGAGACGCCATAGAGCCAAGCTTGGCTAGACAAGGAACCCCCACTGAACTGCCAGGGTGGCTAGCCAGGCTGGGGCTAGCTTGCCCCTTGGAGCAAAATGGTGCTTGGGCCGGGGAAACTTTCCCCGGCTGCCCAAGCAGGCTCAAGCTTGAACCAGGACTGACCTCATTTGTTTCATGTCAACTGCTGCTCAGGTCGTCTCTAATAGAGGCCAACTTGATGCAATTTACTTTGACTTAAGCAAAGCGTTTGATCTTGTAAATCACGACATGTTGCTAGCAAAGCTGTCGAAGCTTGATGGCAACAGTTCGTCACTTTTATTGCTCAAAAGTTACTTGCGTGATAGAATGTGTTTTGTCAGCTTCGAATGGTAATTCGTCTGCTGCTTATCAGGCTACGACGGGTGTACCTCAAGGTTCCGTTCTCGGCCCCCTTCTGTTTTAAGTTTTTGTGAATGATGCTTCGGCTGTGATCCGTCACTCCTCCTTTCTACAATATGCAGATGGCATTAAGATGTTTATAGATGCACGAGACGAGCGGGACTGTGTCTTGCTACAAAATGATGTATATGCTTTCGAAAACTGGTGCAATCAGAATGCCCTAAAACTAAATAGTTCTAAAACTAAAGTCATGTCCTACACTCGAAAGGACACATTTTATATTCTCTTATGACATTCAGTCAGTTCTTTTGGCACGTGTGAATGAAATCAAAGACCTTGGAGTTGTATTTGATAGTACAATTACGGTTTTCGAGTCATGTTGACCACATTGTGAGCTCAGCTTACGCACGCTTGGTATTACGTGCCGCATTACTAAAGAGTTTAATAACCCTAGTACTTTTGTCACACTGTACAGTGCTTTATGTCGACCACACGTCGAGTATGCCTCTGTTGTATGGAATGGAATCTGCGCGACAAACTTGGCTAGGATCGAACGTGTTCAGAATAAGTTTTTATGTATCTACAGACATCGTTTCTCGTCCGTGCAATGCGTCTACCTCAAACGATGATCCAGCAGTTCCCAGTCCAACATAGCTTGGCATTGCCCACCCTGCGGCGTAGGAGGAGAACATGCCGATATCCTATTCCTGTACAAACTTATTCATGGCATCACTGACTGCACATCATTGATCTCAAATGTACTGTTTGAAAATTCCCGTAAAACTACACGGGCAAAATGCATCCTTCTACAATGCTCGCATAACTAATCTTCACGACCCCGTGTCAAGAATTGGGCACACCTACAATTCCTCTTTTACATGACACTATTGATATATTTAACAATAACACACCGGATTTCATCAGAGCGCTAAAGGCCCACCTAAATTTTGCTTACCATTTTTGCACTTGAATTAAGTTGCTCAGAACCAAATTTTATACTCTCGCTTTCCTTTTCTTTCGCTATCGTGGTGTTATACCGTAGAGAGTTTACTGTGACATATGTGATCTGTTTTAAGTGTTTTTATTGTTTACTGTTTGTTTGTTGTGTGTAGTGTTATGTTTTCCATGTTTCCTGAGTGCACCCCGTACCAAGACCGCAAGGTTGTTCCTGGGCACTTCAATAAGAACATTGATTGATTGATTGATTGATTATATCATCGACCCCAACCTTCAATTTAAAATCCCTCGAGGACTTTTGCGGAAAACAGTGTGCCTAATTCACCGAATTCGTCTCGACGTCGCCCACACAAACAAGTATCTGCACCTTATAGACGGAGCGGAATCCCCTATGTACCAACGTTGTTCATCACTTCACTCCCTTGAACACATCCTTTGCCACTGTGAAGGTTTTAACTCCAAAAGAAAATCCATGCGAACGTTCTTAGCCATTCATGCCGACGAGTGTTGATAGGCGATACCGAAAAAAAGTAACGAAATAGCTTACTCGTTAGTTGCAGAATCAAGGAACGCGTTACCAACCTACGTTACCTCAAAATAAACGGAACGCGTTACCGTTACCGATACCGATAAAAAGTAACTCACGTACCTTTTGCGTTAATATTTATTTTTTAAATTGACAGTAACATCGAGTTTTTTTGTGTGTGTTTTTTGGCGACAGCGTTTTTCGACTTTGCGACAAAAGGCACGGGGGTTGGAGTTTTTCTAAAGTAGGCCTTTTTGCGCGTGTAAAAAACAGGCAAAATTTGAAAGGCACGTGGAATGAGTGCAATAATTATTTACTTGGCGCCTATACCTCGTTTGAGCTGAAGTCCCCACGCAGTCGACACTACGAGTTAATGGGACCAGTCAGTCAGCGTGAAGAGGGCAAGTCTCTGGGTCTTTTTTGTTTAAGATTGGTTCAGCGATGATAGAACACGTGCAGAAACATGACAAACGCCATGATGGTGCCCATTGGACGCTGTCTGATTGATCACATCAGCTCTATTCGGAGTGCAAGTTCGCCTGCTTCTTTTGCAGGGGTTGCGGTGAAGTCAGAACGACGCCGAGCTCCGATTGGCTCAGATTAGATGGACAGTGGGTAGAGCTCAAAGCAAGCTGCCTCGGGGTCTACCCACTATCCTTCGATCAGAGCGAGCTCGGCGTCCTGACGACACCGCAAGCCCCGCAAAAGGAGTAGACGAAGCTCCGCAGTGCCTCGGCCGCGTCTGGACCTACGGTTAAACGAAGTGGAGAAACAAATACTTTTTTTGAGGCCTTGGGAAGATGTGATAGAACACGTGCAGAAACATGACAAACGCCATGATGGTGCCCATTGGACGCTGTCTGATTGATCAGATCAGCTCTATTCGGAGTGCAAGTTCGTCTGCTTCTTTTGCAGGGGTTGCGGTGAAGTCAGAACGACGCCGAGCTCCGATTGGCTCAGATTAGATGGACAGTGGGTAGAGCTCAAAGCAAGCTGCCTCGGGGTCTACCCACTATCCTTCGATCAGAGCGAGCTCGGCGTCCTGACGACACCGCAAGCCCCGCAAAAGGAGTAGACGAAGCTCCGCAGTGCCTCGGCCGCGTCTGGACCTACGGTTAAACGAAGTGGAGAAACACGAAACAAATACTTTTTTTGAGGCCTTGGGAAGATGTGATAGAACACGTGCAGAAACATGACAAACGCCATGATGGTGCCCATTGGACGCTGTCTGATTGATCAGATCAGCTCTATTCGGAGTGCAAGTTCGTCTGCTTCTTTTGCAGGGGTTGCGGTGAAGTCAGAACGACGCCGAGCTCCGATTGGCTCAGATTGGATGGACAGTGGGTAGAGCTCAAAGCAAGCTGCCTCGGGGTCTACCCACTATCCTTCGATCAGAGCGAGCTCGGCGTCCTGACGACACCGCAAGCCCCGCAAAAGGAGTAGACGAAGCTCCGCAGTGCCTCGGCCGCGTCTGGACCTACGGTTAAACGAAGTGGAGAAACAAATACTTTTTTTTAGGCCTTGGGAAGATGTGATAGAACACGTGCAGAAACATGACAAACGCCATGATGGTGAAACACGAAACAAATACTTTTTTTTGAGGCCTTGGGAAGATGTGATAGAACACGTGCAGAAACATGACAAACGCCATGATGGTGCCCATTGGACGCTGTCTGATTGATCACATCAGCTCTATTCGGAGTGCAAGTTCGTCTGCTTCTTTTGCAGGGGTTGCGGTGAAGTCAGAACGACGCCGAGCTCCGATTGGCTCAGATTGGATGGACAGTGGGTAGAGCTCAAAGCAAGCTGCCTCGGGGTCTACCCACTATCCTTCGATCAGAGCGAGCTCGGCGTCCTGACGACACCGCAAGCCCCGCAAAAGGAGTAGACGAAGCTCCGCAGTGCCTCGGCCGCGTCTGGACCTACGGTTAAACGAAGTGGAGAAACAAATACGACGAAACTTGCGCTCCGCTGTGCCTCGGCCGCGTCTGGACCTACGGTTAAACGAAGTGGAGAAACAAATACATTTTTTGAGGCCTTGGAAGATGTGATAGAACACGTGCAGAAATATGACAAACGCCATGATGGTGCCCATTGGACGCTGTCTGATTGATCACATCAGCTCTATTCGGAGTGCAAGTTGGTCTGCTTCTTTTGCAGGGGTTGCGGTGAAGTCAGAACGACGCCGAGCTCCGATTGGCTCAGATTGGATGGACAGTGGGTAGAGCTCAAAGCAAGCTGCCTCGGGGTCTACCCACTATCCTTCGATCAGAGCGAGCTCGGCGTCCTGACGACACCGCAAGCCCCGCAAAAGGACGAAACTTGCGCTCCGCTGTGCCTCGGCCGCGTCTGGACCTACGGTTAAACGAAGTGGAGAAACAAATACATTTTTTGAGGCCTTGGGAAGATGTACGAAACAAATACATTTTTTGAGGCCTTGGGAAGATAGTAACGTAACCACGTTAGCCGTTACTTGAAATAAGTAACCTAAGTACGTTATCCGTTACTGTTTTGAAAAAATTAACGAGTATGTCACTACGTTACGAAAAAAACTAACGCGTTACCGGTAACGCCGTTACTTGTAACTCGTTACCACCCAACACCGCTGCCGACCAAACAGAAAGTACGGCGACCCATACTAGACCCATGGAAATCAACATCTGAAAGTCTGAAGGCTACCAAAGTTTATCCGAACAACTGGCCTGGACGAGCAACTTCAACTAATCTATGGAGTTCTCTCTCTCCCTACGAAAATCGATCTTGACGTTCGATGGACTGGTTACTTCCTTGCTATTACCCCTATGGCAATTCTATGGTAGGGGGTGGATTTCTATGGATAATTGACTTTCTTATTAGACACTCTAGGACTGCCGTCAGCGGGGACTAGGACGTCCTTGGCATCACGCGTCGACGTTCTATTGACCTCCTCTAACTTCGGAAGCGCTACTTACTCTTTTCTAACGCCCAGCTAGGGACATCCTAGAATTGGGCGAGTCTATGGACATCCTAGCTCTGGGCAAGTCTAGAGACATCCTACTTTTTCTCTATCCTGTGAGCTAAAGTCACATGGCTGGGAGCTCGATTGATAAGAAAAGAATTATGTGACAGTTTTTGGGATTCTAAAAACTCGGAAAGTGCCCACGCCGGCTTTTAGTTTTGCCATTGTGATGCATAAGTAATAGCATTGCTTGGCACCTCTCTTACTTACCGCGCCCGCCGGCACAATTAAACACTAAATTATGTTTCCCCAAGGAGGTAAATTGAACAAGGATGTAGGATATTTGGTTATACACAGAATAAGAAAAATCGGGTCTCGGTAAAAAAAGAAAATTACATTTTCTCGTAAGTAGGTATTTACAAAAGGTTGCTCGTGAGCAACATTGAGCATTTGCGGCACCAGTTCACGTCGAGCGAATGAAAGCACATGGGAGAAAGCACAGGCAGTTTCGAATTTTGCGCAGTACATAAAGATATACTCGAATTTATAATATTTGCGCCGATCTTCTCACAGTTTTGGGGCCAGTTGTCCGAGCCATTATACGTCACATCCACTGCCGGCTTTGGTTTCTAAGGACGAGTGATCTGTTCCGAAGACGCATTTCGATCCTCCACTGCTAGCGCAAGTATCCTCGCCCCTGCGACAGAGGTCGCTAAATTTATTGAGGCGCACGCGGCACGGGAAAAAATAAATCATTATTGCATTCGATGAAAAAAAAAAAAAAAACTGCAGGCTAGCGGGTGTAAGTTATACATGATCATTGAAACCTGAAACTATGGATTTGAAAGACGGAACACTCGTGAAGGAGCAAGCTGGGCATCCGAGTGCATGGCGGGTGGTTGCTGGGCACCCGAGAGCTGCCGGGTCCAAGGGCCAAGAAAGTGAGTGAGAAGAGGAGGAGACGTCAGAAGGCCGAGCTCCGATTCGAATGGTTAGGGGGGAGACCAAAAGCTAGCCGCCCTGATGCACTCGTCGCACGCGTTCGAATGGGAGAGCTAAACGCCGGACGCCGGCGTTCCGGATTCTAGCGCGTTCATCGTGTTCTGTGGAGGCAAAGGCTGCTAGCGCTAAGGCCCGTTCACACTCTTGCGACCGAGTAAGACCGAGAGAGACCATACCGGTTTTAAACCTCTTGCGACTTCTTAGCACCGGATGCGCTGCAGCGGAGCTGGTCCTAAGAAGTCGCAAGAGGCTTAAAAACCGGTTAATCGTTCCATAGCCGTCTGTATACTGTATATAGTATACAGAAGGCTTTGATCGTTCTAACCAGAGCTCGGCGTACTGTCGCCCCCCCCCCCCCCCCCCCCCCTTCCCGCTTTTTCCTCTCCTCCTCTTCCTATCTTTCTCGTCGCATACAGTTCGACGGAATCCATCAGGCATCGGCGAAAGTGGACCGGCCCTTGTAGTTTTTGTCACCATCCCAATCAGTCAGGCACAAAAAAGAGCGCAGTATGGTTTCTCCGGTCACAGCAAGCGCACACAAGACGACAGGTGCGCTTTCCACGCGGCTTGAGTGACCCCGTCGGATCCTGTCGTCTGCGGTCGGAATTGGAGGGAAACGGACTACGGAAATAAGCTAAAAAAATAAAAAAGATTAAACCTTTTTGATGTACCTTAACATACGCTATGAGCAGCCGGAGCCAATCGGAAGCTCGGAACGTGTCACGTGATCTTCCGGTTGGGCCGGAGATCTCCCTCAGTGTCTGCCCGCGCGGCGTATATGGCTCGTAGCGTCTGTCGCCGTACATCAGACGACGCCCGCCACACTCTGAGGCTTCGGGGAGATAACTTTGCGAGCCCGCCATCTTATCTGGCCAGCCAATCTCGAGAGAGAGAGGAGAGCGTGCTCGGTGAGTATCAATACAGTCTGCAGTACCACACCCGCGGTTGGGGGTGCAAGCGTCGAGCTAACTCGTGAGTTTATTCCGATCTTGTGGACAGACCCACTTGGACCTTACTTGAGTGTATATCTCTTTCGATATTTTGCCCTATTAGGGCTATATTTTGTTGCGAGATCGATACAAGAGAAACGTCAGCTCAGAATAGGCACGTTCTCAACTCCAACCGCGGTCGGCGCGACGAAGCGTACAAATAAGAGGCACAGACGGCCGCTAACCGGGTATACATTTGATGCACAGTGCTCCTCGAGATTAGGTGCTGAAACCGTGATGTGAATAGACCCTTTTCAATAGAGCGCGTCGTCTAGCAGCTACAGCGACAGTTATCGGAGTTTGTCATGTTTGGGCACTTAATCCGATCATGTATTGGACAATACTGCTGGGTTAGTGTTCGGCGTTAACTCAGCTGAACTCCTATCGAAGAGGAGCGCTGTGTCAACATTCGGCGAGGACTTGGCTCCAATAGCAGGCTTCATTTCCAGACAATGGTGACCGCCAATTGTAAAAAAATGGCGACTGCCAATGTATTTGTTAAGAAGAAGTAGCAAAAAGACTGAAGGGACGGGAAAAAAAGCGGAACAAACAATAAGTCTTTCCATTTTTTTTATATCTTTTTTTACACAATTGGTGGTGTTTTTTTTATTTAACTCTCCGGCTTCTTTGATGCTGATCTTGTTATAATTATATATTCAAAATAGGAATCTTTCACTCGTATAACACCGAAAGAATTCTCAAGCCACGGTCCCTACTTCGTAGAAGAGACAGTGTGCAGACACTGTCTGAGGCATTCCTCGTTAAATGTTCCTGTCTCTTTGATCATGAAAAACCTGTGGTTAGACATGTTCGAAACATCCGCATGTGTAAAGCAAACATGCCTCGAAGATGCTTGGGGCGTGTCCACCGATAATTCTCTCATCATGTCTGCACCGAACTTGGTGTCCTTTGTATGATGAGTGAGCAGTGGGGTTCCAGCGGCTTTACGATTGCCGCACTAAGAACGAAAGACGCGCCTTAGGGCCCGTTCACACACTTGTACCTCACCACGACCGACTGAAGGCCGGTTCACACACTCGCGCGAGTCCGAGAGAGTGCGACTGCAACCTTTTCGAGACGTTAATGCTCGCACGGGCTGCTATGGCAACGGAGTTTGGAGCCGCTTCCAACCGCCAGTGTTGCTGCGCGGCGCGGTCGTAAGAGGCTTAAAAACCGGTCTTGTCTCAGTCGGTCGTTGTGAAACGCAAATGTGTGAACGGGCCTTTATCCTCCAGTGGTATTGACGCAGATAAAGGAAGACGAAAATCTTTGACTGTGTGTGCTGTTTTTGTGTCTTCATTAGCACGTCCCTGAACCTTGGCCGTGAGCCTGAAAACTATTTTGCTTTTTGCTGCTGTTTGTTTGTTTTGTTTCAGGAGAAATGCGAAGGGAAATGATGGCAGCAGTTATCGCAGTGGTGGCCTTCCTCCTCCTATCTCTGGGTGCTCAAGGAGATAAACGTACGTTACACGCTCGATTTCCGACGGTTGAAAACGGACTGCAACCGACGCTGGCCCGCGACGATCGAAGGTGCTAATCAAACAGCGCCGAAAGTGCTATGTCACGGCCCTCCTCTCCTTTGCCGAGCACTCACCGTAATACTCCGGTTTTTAAATTTTTTTTTTTTTTGTGCGTGATTGGTTTAGTTTGTGGGAGGAAGCCCACAAAGGCGACGACGGCCGTAACGATGCATTTTTGGATCCACTTGATTGGCACTTTCGGATCAAAGCGTCGGCTAAGATCGGGCTGGAACTGGAACGGAGTATATGTTAATGCCCGAACCCCACTATACTTTGTCTCATCCTACGATGGACTAAAGGCCAAAGCCAGGGCCGCCAGGTCCAATCACGTTCCACGCTAAACTAGGAGAAGCTTAACATTGTTTAGGTGTGGACGAATCATGCCCCGAATCCAAAAGCGCTGCGTCATTTCTATAGTGTCGGCACTGCAAACAGCATGTATTGTCGTGGCTTTCTTTGCAATGTAAAATTGTCGAGTCACTCAGTGCTATTCGATTCGAACCACTGTCCACACACCCCCATCAGTGATCCGAGAAGCGACCATCGACACGTGAATCGAAGCGATATAACACACGATTTTTAAGTCGCTCGTGATTGGATCTGGCAGACCGTAGCTTTTGCCTTTAGTCCATCGTATGGTGAGACGAAGTATTGGCGACGTGAGCGATCGAAAGCGTCGCTGTGACCATGATAGGCGGAATACTGACTATGACGTCAGCAAAGGATTTCCCATCGACGGAAATAAGAGGAATGGAAGAACTACAATTTCGACGGTGTTGGCAGTGTTGGTTTGAGAGTGCTATGATTTCAAGCTTCCACCATGCTCTTTACAAACACCTTCAAACGTGTTGTTCACATGGTAATGACGTCACGAAAGGTATCTATAGGAGGGCGCCACCAAGACATCTCGCCGCCAATAGAGCTACAAACAGAAACAAACGACAGCGACGGGCCTCGAACCAGAGTCTTTCGCGATTAGACAGACTTTGTAGGATAAAGGAGGCTATGCTCAAACACGAGCATCATGCACGCGAGGGTATCTTCGGCAGGCTTGCAATCGCTCGTGCTTACTTCACGAGCACCGAACGACTAAACGCCTGCCAAAGGTACCACAGCGGGCACGCTGCGTGTGTTGGAGGCGTGTCCATGTCAGCTGTTTTTGTTCATCGCTCTAGAGCAATTCCACGTCAGTTCATGCAATGACGGTCCGGGTCATAATTTAGATGTTTTTGTTGAAAACTATATATGAAAGCCATGTTCTTGGGAGGAACATTCAGCTGTATATGAACGCCGTAACAATTTGTTTCGCTGAGATATAAAATAGAGAAGCTCGAGGCGTCACGAAATTGAGAAGATTTCACTATGCTACTTTACACAGTCGTCATTTTCTCATCCAAACTTTCACGTCACCATAACTTCTTTAATACGTTTTACAAAAGATATACAACACATACACAAAAAATTAAAAATATCAATAAAATATTTCTATGCAAACAGAAAAAAATCAAACATAGTATAAAAACGCGTTTTAGAGACATATTCACAATTAATTAAGGTTGGGCACATCATTTTTATATATTCGTAAAGAATATTTAAAGACGCTCATTTTGATATGTTTTGTGAAGTATTATAAAAGATGGTTTATTGGCAAATAAAAATGTGAGTATGTCTCTAAAACGCGTTTTTATGCCATGTTTGATTTTTTTTGTTTGCATAGAAATATTTTATTGATATTTTTATTTTTTTGTTTATGTGTTGTATATCTTTTGTAAAACGTATTAAAAATCGTTCAGCCTTTCCACTCTCGTGAAGAAGGAAGACCAGCGGAGCTGTACTCGATACACTGTGTGCTTCTTCTTCGTCGTCGTCTGTTTTTCGCGCTGTTTCCTGTATACACGATGAATTCCCACCAACGCGCCCAATTATCCATTCTTCTATTATAGCTAGAAACTTTGCCGCCATCTACCAGCGACGGCGGAAACCATACTGGTTGTGTGCTTGCCGCCGTCGCTTATAGATGGCGGTAGCTGTCCAGGCAGGTTTGTGTCGACATACACGGACACGATCCTGGGGAACCTAGCCCTTAACAGCTCCGCTGTAAAAAGTTATGGTGACGTGAAAGTTTCGATGAGGAAATGACGGCTGTGCAAAGTAGCATTGTGAAATCTTCTCAATTTCCACGCCTCGAGCTTCTCTATTTTATATCTCAGCGAAAAAAATTGTTACGGCGTTCATATATAGCTAAAAGATAAGGTTATCAAGAACCTGTTTTTCGAACTATTAGGGGTAAGAGTGCAGTCTGTTGAACGAATTCATAGGCTGGGGGCTAAACGTGGAAACAACACTAGGCCGGTTATCATGAAACTATATAATTATAACGAAACAATGGAGGTCTTACGGAACTGTTCCAAGCTAAAAGGGTCAAACATCTCTGTATCGAACGACTATTCGAAAGAAACGCTAGGAATACGAAAACTTCTATGGGCTAGCGCGAAGGCAGATAAAGACAGTGGTTCAAAAGTTAGGCTACTCAATGATAAGATACAAATCGATGATGCACTGCACCGCTGGATTTGGATTGGTATTTTTGAGTAGTGACCTATCAGATTATGACGTCTCAGTGTACGATGGCTATCTGATCATGATCTAGTTAGCGTGACTTGTCATTTGAATTCAGATAGACCATCAAAGAACGCACTGGAAAGTTGTTAAGGGACTTGAGATGGCAAGTGACGTTGACATTTTAGACTACCTTGAGATGGCTTTGTATGAGTTCGAGCGCCCCAGGCCGGTAGATGAATGTGGGAGGACTTTAAACGAATAGTTACCTATGCATTAAACGTTATATTCCCCTAAGGCTAATTAAAAAGAAGCAAAACCCATGGATCACCAGGGAAATTTTGCATTTAAAAAGGCAGATAAAGCGACAGGCGTAAAAAGAAGTTAGTTAATAAGCAAGCAATTTTGTGTTTACCTGATAAATTAAAGGATAGCCTACGTGCATCAAAGCAAAAATATTTTACTGTCACTATGCACAATTTCATGAAGTCGGACCCCAAGCAATTTTGGGCGTTATCTCTCTCCCACAAAAAAGCCTATATGTAATCTTGAAGTTGACGGTGAGGTCGTTAATAATCCAGAGCTTATGGCCAATGTATTCAACACTTTCTTTCAGTCTGTGTTCTCCGGTAACGTGCCTAAATTTCCTGGTGCATCAGTCTGGGGACCCGATAACATTCCAAACGCATTCTTAGAACGGTACGCTGAGTGGGTTTCAAAATATCTAACGCTATCTTTAAAGCTTCGTTATCGCAAAGTTCCGTTCCCTGCGACTGGCGATGCGCTAAAGTCGTGCCTGTTGTTAAAGCTGGCAACAAATTATCCCCAACCAATTGTAAGCCAATATCACTGACGAGTACCAGCTGTAAAATAATGAAACACATTGTGTCAAAATCATTATACGACCACTTAAAAAACAATAACCTTCTCTATAAAAACCAGCACGGCTTTAGACGGAAACTTCAACGGTTACCCCGTTGAGTGAATGCATTCACGACTTTTGCAAATCTATTGATGCCGGGGGACAAACTGACGCAATATTTCTAGATATGCCAAAGGCTTTTGATCGAGTCCCGCATAAACACTTGACAAAAAAAAATCAATTAATTGGAGTCAGCTCGGAATTGGTTAATTGGATTAGTGCATACCTTAAGGAAAGACGACAATTTGTTGAAATAAATAGCACGGCATCTAGCGTTTTACAAGTATCATCGGGAGTCCCACAGGGCTCCGTTTGGGGTCCGGTTTTATTTTTAATTTATGTTAATGACATTGCGCAAGCCATTGATGATTCTATTACGGTACGATTATTTGCCGATGACTGTCTTCTTTGCACAGATATCAAAACTAGCGAGGATCAGGCTAATATGGACAGCGCTCTACAGAAAATTGTGTCATGGTGTCAAGAATGGGGGATGGTAATTAATATTGACAAAACTGTACTTCTAAAGATATCAAATAAGAAAAATATTCTGCCTTATGTATACACAGTTAATGGGTCTCCTTTAAGAGAAGTGAATAGCTATAAATATGTGGGTGTAAACATTGAAAATAACTTAAAATGGGGGAGCCACGTCAACAACATCTGCTGTTCTGCTAAGCGTACATTAGGATACTTGAAAAGGAATTTTAGGTATGCGACTATGAGTGCCAAGCTGATGGTCTACGAAACAGTCGTACGACCAGTATTAGAGTACGCAAATGTAATATGGGACCCCCATCAGAAAAATCACATTCAGAAATTAGAGAACGTACAAAGGCTTTCAGCTCGGTATATGCTCTCCAGATATAAACGAACCGACTCTGTCACTGGCATGTTAAAACAGCTTGACCTTATAACCTTATACCTCTTTCTGAGCGGCGCAGGAATGCTAGACTAAAGTATATTTTTATGATGTATCATGGTCTTTTCAGCATTGACTACACCCTGTATTTGAAACCCCGTATAACTCGCATTCTAAGAAATAGCCATTCTAAAATGATCCAGCCTTTTCAAAGTAGTTAATGTATTTCACTGTTCTCTTTTTCCTAAAACAATAGATGAATGGAACCTTCTACCGCAGGAAATGGTGCTATTGAGTGGTGCATGCCGTTTGCTAGTTTAATAATGCTGTCTTTGTAATATGATTGCAAATTATACTTGTTGATGCGGTGTTTCTCGTCTTCCTGCTGCTGTTCATTTCTGTAAATTTTTACACTCTCCTGTAATGTATGCGGTGTTCTCGTTTTGCTGCTGCTGTTTATTACCGTACATTTTTTTACCCTCTCCTGTAATGACCCCAAGAGGGGTTAACAGTATCTTGAAATAAATAAATAATGTTCCTCCCAAGAACATAGCTTTCATATATATTTTTAACAAAAACATCTAAATTATGACCGGACCATCATTGCATGAACTGATGTGGAATCATCCTCAAGTAAAATTCGGGCATTACGGGCGTCAGGGAAGCAGTCATCATTGCATCTTCGCGAAGCGGAGCGTACTGGTAAGTTGCAGGGATAAAACGAGAGACATAAGGCTCGAAAACGTAAGGGACGTCTCGTCCTGCTTTCGTCCTTTGTGCCACTTTTCCCCGTAACATTGTTGGTATTGCTTCTTTTTTTTTTTTTTTTTTTTTTTTAGAGAGAAGTAATGCATTACGAATACCGAACGCTCAGTCTCAAACCGTATACCTGCACCAATTTTCGCAGATTTTCAATGAGATATTGGGGTTCGTTCCCGGTATAGCGGACGTCATTCGTCTTCGCGCATTCGTGAACTTCGTGGGCCGCCATTCCTCGCTAAAAATTTCCGAAATTGACATCATTTTTGTTTTTTGTTTAGCGGTTTCTTTTGAAACTTTGACATTTTATTTGAACCGCTAGCGCGCTACATTCGAACGGAGGGTCGACGATGATTAGCTTATTTGGGGGGTGGAAAAGAAACGCCAGCAACAGGGTAAAGTGCGTTGTTTTTTTGACACCCGGTACCCAATAGATCTTTTTCAAAGTGCGCCCCATATGTTTTTTTGGGCATGTACTCTGAGCATCTATTGGGCACGAATGCCACGTCAGCGCCCAAGGCTGAATGGATGGATGGAAGTTAATGGCTGTGCCCTTTGTATCGGGCGGTAACTTGCGCCACCTAGCCTAAGTCTAAAGAGACAAATATACAATTCCTCCCGCCTTTCTGAGCCAATTCGGAGCGCAAGTTCGTCTGCTTCTTTTGAAGGGGCTGTGGTGACAACAGAACGCCGAGCTCTGACTGGCTCTGATTGAAGGATAGTGGGTAGACCTCAAAGCAAGCTGCCTTGAGGTCTACCCACTATCCTTCAATCAGAGCTCGTCGTTCTGACGTCACCACAACCCCTGGAAAAGAAGCAGACGAACTTGCGCTCAGCTCTGACCCCGTAAGTATGACGTCACTGCTCCAAACAAAATCGTTGCTAGGGGCGTTGTTGTGGACTAATACATGGGACTGGATTTCGGTCCGAAAGAACGATCGGTCAAAAATCGGACGTGGAATTGAAACGTCTCAACAAAAATAGATATATGAAGCCTAGATTTCGCACTTACCACGACAGCAGTTTGCCGAGAATTTGCAATATTTGCGACGACAACTTTTGGTCCTCGAGACGTCTTAAGATGCCTGCTGCAGACGACGAACGCACGAAGGGCGCACACGGAATGACTGAGGTACGCCGTCTGCAACAGTTTGAATAGTTTGTGCAATGATACTATTTTAATTTTGTATTTATTTGAAATATGGCGGGCCTAAGGAAACTCATCAGGTTTTTAAAAACGAATTGTATTTGTGTGCGATACGGGATACTTTCTGACGAAAATAATCACACACATGTAGATCTGCTAAAAATACAGCGAGAAGAGCATATGTTTAGAACATAATATCAAAACAGCGTCGGGCCCTTTTTTATTTTGCAGTTGACGCGCATTGTAACGCAGCAGCAATTTTTTTTGACTCAAACATTACCGATTCGAGACCCCAAACTTTGTTTTTTCAGGCTTGCCGTATGGGTGTGTGTTTCGTACCTGCTTGTAATCATCACACTGAGAAAACATCGTAGTAATTCTTCAGTTTTAAGTAAAATAGCGAAGGAGCTGAATTATAGGGACTTCAAGCAAACCTTTACCTTGTTCCGCGTACCGCACTACAAGAGCCTTTGAAGCATGCTTTTAAGCGCGCGCCCCAAGATCACGGTATTACCCGGGCGCGCGCTTCATACTTCAAAGGCTCCGGTATTGCGGTACGCGGTACACGGTAATGGTTTGCTAGAGGCCCGTAATAACGGGTAATTTCTATATCTCTATTATGGAGAGTGTGTTTGAACTTTGATCACACAAATGTGCACTGAAGCAAATTCTGTGTTACCAGGACTCTTAGAAACGTGTGCTGGCCATCACTTCGACCTGGATACACTTCGCACGTCGTCGTCGTACGTGATTCGGCTTCACAATGCTTTCACCTCAATTATTGCGGAAGCGAGCTCCACGGAAAGGCGTTCGCGAACTCGCGCACCTCGAGCGTCGATCAAAGCTGTGCACGGGCACTCTTCGCTTCCGAAATCCCACAGAAAGTTGACCCCAAGAATAGAAGTTTCGTCGATCATGACCAACTTCATTTAACGCAGTCGCGTACATCCTCAGAAAGAAACCACTGAACCCACGAAGACATCGAGTCGTCTGCTAGCGAGGAAAAAACCGGTTGTGGAACTTTATTACGGGCTTTTGTCATCGCTTTATGGTACTGAGACGATAAAAAAAAAAAAGTCTTCATGGTTATATATTACGAAGACACAATGCATAAAAAAATTATTCGCTTTTTTATCAGACAATTTCTAACTTCACGTCGAGCCCCCTTGCATTTGTCGATAACAATGACCATAGCAACGGCTTGTTTGGAGCAAAGCGCCATATTTGCGACGTCATCACTTACGGGGTCAATTTTCTCCCTCTAACTATCGCCAGGATGGATGGATGGAAGGTATACATGGCTATACCCTTTCTAACGGGCGGCAGCTTTCGCCACCTAAACTAACATTTCATCATTTTTTTTTTATTTGTATAAATTTTGTTTTAACACAACCCCCTCCCCTTCTTTTAAAGTGTTACCCTTGCTTGTTTTTATCTGTATTTTCACCACTCCCTAGAACTTTTCCACCAATCTTCCAATCTCCTCTTAGTTACCGCAATTCTTTCCCTATCCATTCGTCCATCCATGTCCAGAAAACCCAGTGCCCCCTCCAAATCCGTAGTCATCCCCCCCAAGAGGGTGGGACGAAGCCCCGTGCACCTTAAAATTACATGTTCTATACTTTCCCTTTCGCGGTTGCATACGTCACACAGAGTGTCTATTTCCTGGAATTTCGCCCTATATGTTTTCGTCCTTAGCACCCCCGTTCTAGCTTCAAACAGCAATAAGCTCACCACTGAATTATCAGACAGCTGTTCCTTCTTTATTTCTTGTTTTTGTGTCCTGTATATTGTTAAAGCTGATTTCCCCTGCATTCTCTCTGCCCACAATTTCCTCTCCGTTTCCTTTACTCCCTTTTATACTGATATGCTCTGATCGGCTCCATCTCGTTGAATGTATTTAAATCTCAGCTTGCGGGTTCGGTTTGTCCACTTAGTGTTTAGACTTTTTATATATAGATACTTGTACACTTTCCCCGCCCATCGCGTATCCTCAATTACAGCTAGTCTTTGTTCAAAGTCTACTTTACTGATCGCTTCTCTACTCTCGAAAGATGGCCAATCCATATCCCCCTGTACTCCCTCATTTGCTGTATTCCCATGTGCCCCCAATGCCAACCTACCCACACTCCTTTGCTGTATATCTAAACCTGCCTGGATTTCTGACCGCATTCCCAAATAACAGTCCTGGCACCATGACTCCCTTACATACACCCCTAACGACTTCATATCTAGTATAGTTTCAGAGTTCCCTGTGTTTCATAATAGCTGAATCTCGTTTTACCTTCTTTATTACAATATCTTCATGTTCTTTTAGATACTTTCTTCCCTCATTTAACCATACTCCCAGATATTTGTACTTTTCTACGTGTTCTATCACTGTGTTCTGTAGCTCCAGGGGTTCCCCCTTCTTGTCGTTGTAAACTATTATACCCGACTTGTCCCTACTGAAGTTTAGGCCTAAACTGTCCCCTTCCCTGCTGCAAATCCTCATTAGCTCCTGTATTGTCTAACAACTTCTGATACGAGTACAATGTCGTCTGCATAGATTAACCCTGGCAATACTTGATTTACTTTATGTCCTTCCTTCATGTAGGTCAGGCCAAAACCTAGATTGCACTGCTCTAATCTTTTTTCCATCTCTCTGAGGTATGCGAAAAATGCGAGGTATGCGCAACACCGGTGGTCGCGAGGAAATGGCGACCACCAGTGTTGCTTGATGGGGCTTTGAAAAGGGTCTTTCATCACGTGATTATGGTATGGCGCTGCTGGTATGCTGCTTCTTCTCGGTGGAAAGGGAAGGGGAAGATAATTAAAAAATAAAGACGCGCGAAATGTGTTCAATGAAGAAGTTATGCAAAGATGTGCCGCGCGTACATAAAAGGGTGCACGTGAACACTTGAAAGATAAATTCACACAAAGCACCCCAACAGTACTAAACAAGCTTCAACGGTCTGCCGAAAGTGTATGATCTCGGTTTGGTAAGTGCGGATATTAGTAATATTTTAACAGGCTATGCACATGACGACGAGCTAGGTTAGGTTATACAATGTTAAGTTGGTCCAAGTCTATGTTTTTGAAAGCTTTGATTTCATTTCATTTCATTTATTAATCCTTAAGGGTCCTCTTTCGAGGGCATCACATAAGGAGGGGGCAACACAAGAAATTATACAAGATATGAAAATACAACAACATAAAAATACATAACAACACAGACTCATGCAACGTAGCTTGAAAAACCTAATTTGGTGTGGAAAAATACAACGTGATGGAGCTTTTGAAAACCACAGGGTCAGTTATTGTAATGAGCGATTCTGGAACATTGTTCCAGTCCACAATTGTGAGTGGGAGAAATGATTTGTTAAAGGCATTACTGGAACCCGATACACGTTGAAAATTGTTATTGAGGCGACGAGACGACCGTGTGGGAGTGCGCAGGAATGAGCTTCGAACAGTGGGATGATAGTGGGAATGTTTATGGAGTAAGCAAAGACGTGCAACCTTGCGGCGTACCTCCAGAGTTGATAAATTTAGGCTCGTTTTCATAGCAGAGACACTGTTTTTGTAGTCATAGTTTGATAAAATGTCGCGGGTTGCTCGGTTTTGAATAGCTTCAAGTTGGGTGATCAAGTAATTTTGGTGGGTATTCCATATTGTAGAAGCATATTCCAATTTCGGTCGAATGAAGGTTTTCTATGCAAGGTTCCTAAGCTTTGGAGGAGCAGCATTCAGGCAACGCCGGATGTAGCCAAGGGTCCTTGCTGCGTCCGAAGAAATTGTGTTAATGTGATTAATCCATGTCATATCGGAAGTTAGTACGACACCGAGATATTTATACCTATCGACTTCTTCGATGATCTCGTCACCCAGCACATACTGGAAGGAGGAAGGGACTCTTTTACGAGAAAAGTGGATTAATTTGCATTTAGATTTATTTAGTGGCATCAACCAATTGTTACACCACTGAGAGACATTATCTAGATCCTTTTGGATGAGTTTGCGGTCATTAGGTGAAGTGATCTCGCGATATAGAACACAGTCGTCTGCAAAAATAGGTATGTGAGAAGAAATAGAATTTGGAAGGTCATTAATAAATATTAGAAAAAGAAGAGGCCCAAGGACTGTGCCCTGGGGCACGCCAGACGTGACATTAATTAAATCAGATTCATACCCATTTAAGACTGTGTACTGCATTCGCGAGTCAAAAAAGAAATTACGTATCCACGTTAAGACTTGGGGGTCTAGATGAAGGTGTGGAAGTTTAGAGATTAAACGAATATGTGGGACACGATCAAATGCTTTGGAAAAGTCTAAAAATATTGCGTCTGTTTCGTTGCGAAATTGAAGGCTGCAATGAAGGTAATGCGTAAATTCAAAGAGTTGCGTCTCACAAGAGTAACCTTTGCGAAAGGCATGTTAGTGGTGGTAGAAGAAGTCATCGCAATCTAAATGCGACATTATGTGCGAATAAATGATATGTTCAAGAATTTTAGATGGAACGGAAGTTAGTGAAATGGGACGATAGTTATAAGGCAAGGAGCGATCATCATTTTTGTGGACCGGAACAATCCTACCTACTTTCCAATCGGATGGGAGGCAACCTTCGATTAGTTACTGATTAAATATCAGTTGCAAAATATCACTAGATACAATCTTAGTATTTTTTAGAATCTTCGATGATATGTTATCTGATCCTAAAGATGATGAAACCTTGAGCCCATCGATAAGAGTGGCAATACCGGTTGATGAAACGTTGATAGGGGCCATGGGCTCGTAGTGAACAGCGGGTAGCTCAGGCACATTTAAAGGACACTCGTCCGTGAAGATGGATGCGGAAAAGGCATTCATTACCTCGGAGCACATTCTTCATCGATAAGTTGAATAATATCATTGTTGTCTTTTCGACGTGATTATAATCCAAAACTTTTTGGGGTTGTTCTGAAGGATAGTTGGAAGGTCCTGGTGAAAATATTTTCTTTTTGACGCTTTTATTAGATGGATATAATCCTTAGGCAAGCATAATACTTCTCCCAAATACTTGGGCAGCTGGTCATTCTTGCTTTGCCAAAGAGGCGTTGTTTTTTATTGCCAAGTGACTTAAGTATTTTTATACCAGGGCTGGCAACCATCACTTCGGATCCGCAGAGTAGGTAAAAATGCCTGCATAAGGTAATTCAATTTATATTTATATAAAATCCAGTTGGCATTCACACTCCTTAGATTAAAGTCGATTCGATACGACTGCAAGAAAGTGGTCAGATTTCTGTTTATTGACACGAAATCTGCTCTACTGTAGTCCCGTATCACCATTTTAACAGGCATCTGAACCAAAATGGGAAGGGACAGCGAGATTTGCAAAAGTTTATGGTCACTGAATTCATTGCTGTAGGTAACGAATCGAACAAGATCAGGGGAGGACGTGAGTACGAGGACAAGGATGTTATCCCCACGGTTTGGGCTCATAACGACCTGAGTTAGATTAGAAAGCAAATATAGTTCCAAAATTCGCGAGAATCACGTGATGCATCGGCTGTTAGACTTGACCAGCTTATATTCGGAAAGTTGAAATCTCCGAACAACAGAAGGTTCGCTTTTGGAAAACGTTCACTTATCTACAATAGGACTTTATGCAATTCAGTTGTGAATGTAGAGTCACTATTCGGGGGTCTGTAGCAGACAGCAAGTATAGTTTTAATTATAGCCGAACAAAGACAGACACAAGTAATTTTCAAAATCTGCATTGTAACTGAATGCAGAACGAAGTGATATGCCTTTTGACTCCGATAAGAAAACCACCACCGTGTTGGAGTGGCCTATCCTTTGGGTAGCTAAGAGATTAAGGTGATCGGGAAATAGCTCGTCATCGCGAACATCTGGCTTCAACCATGTCTCGGTCAGCACAGCAATATCAGAATTACTATCTTCTAAAACACTGCACAGTTCCTTTCTTTTTTGCATGAGGCTGCAAATATTAGTGAAAGAAACATGATATCACGAGCGTTTTGTTACCGTACGTGTTTATGAACTGGGAGCTTTACGAGATGGGTTTTTTACAGAGCGTAGTTATGCAGAAAATTCGTTTACACGGTTTGATGCAGCGTCATATACAAAGCATTTGTTTAGCATACGGAGCTTATCGAAACGAATCTTGAATGGGACGTTTTGTGGCGTTGCGAATTGAAACAGCTTGCTCCCTGCTAATCGAACAGATGGTGAAAAGTCTTTTCGGACAGCAAATTGGGAGCCTTTTCGTTTAGATCCCAATGCCAAGACTGCACTTTTATCTTTGAACCTCAGAAACTTTACAATAATCGGTCTGTTTTTCTCAGGACAAAAACGACCTAAACGATGAGATCGTTCAAGATTGTTAGCGTCTAGCGTTAGTCCAAGCCTCTTCCTACAGAACTCGAGTTTCTTCCCTTCTGATTGAAGCAGTGTTGTACACGTTCCTCAAAAAGAGGAACGGAAACTCGTTCCTTCTGCTTTTCGGAACGCGTTCCCGTTACAAGTTCTATATGTGAAAAAGGAACTCGTTCCCGTTACAGTTAACAAAATGGAACGTATCGTTACTTGTACGTTACATTTGTATTTTGCTGATTCCCATTATTAGTTAAATCGAGCAAAGTTTTTTTTATCTATCCCATTAATTGGCAACATGCGAATTTGAATGCCGTGATGGAAGGACACCAGGAGAAGAAAACAAGCGAAAGCAGAGTTTCACTTCTTGACATAAGTATTTACCTTCAAAATATCAGCTTTTAACCATATTCATGTTAGTGGTTGGCGATTCAGACGAGCCAAATGTGCTGTTACCCCAGACTGCACGAGCGTTTTACAACAACCTCACACGTTTCGATCTAACAAAGTCTCTTGTTCGAACTTAACAACAGTTGATTCTCGATGTTGCTGTCCGCAAGACGAGAAGGTGAAAAAGAGGGTGGGGCTTTTGGAAGACCAGCCTTGAAGACTACAAGTCCCTCTTCGCGAAGGTTTGATTCGTTGTTCAGTTCGAAGGGATGGGGGGGGGGGGGGGGGGGGGGAGGAGAGGAATAAAGGTTCATTTTTGTGTATCATTTAAGTGACCGATGTCCGGGATTCAAGGGGGCTTGATTAACGAAAAGTAAAACAGCGCCAAAACAATGGGGGACAAGAGGACGAAGTGTACAAACCGAGCGCGCTGACTCTTAACTGATTAATTGGAAGAAAACACAAATCGACAAGCATCACGGGCCATAAAAAAAACATCAAGTCAGAGCCCTCCCCCTTCCCCCTTCCCGCACGTGTCAAACTTGCTCAGTAATGCCAACTCTGTCATATAATAGGATGGAAGGCGAACTGACGCACCTATCTTTTTGCTTCGAAATATAAAATGCCTCTAAAATTTCTCAAGTCATCTGTTGATTGTGTCGTCCTAAGATACTCGTTTTATAAAGAACGGGTTTGCAACCGCACCTATCACTGTGTACTGCCAAGTTGCCTGCTGGCGATGATCTAACCGATAGAGCATACAAGGGTGCGTTCGACGACTGGTAACCTACATGTTCTTTTGTTGTAGCTGTAGGTCTCTTTGTGGAAGTTCAGCGATGGCTGTAGTCGGCCTTAAATTTCTGGGTGTATGAGGTTTTGTGGAAGCAAAGGGAGTAGCCAAGTTTGAAATGTCTCTCCTTTTGTGTCTTTTCCTTCGACTAAAAGTTTCGCTTTATGTACTGCAGTCTCGGGCACTGAAAAAAGAATCGATGTCCGCTAGCTCTCCTGCACCCGACTGTTACCAAGCGAGGGCCACACAAAATAAACCCTAAGTGACAAAAGAGTTAACGAGATCTTGCTCTTTATACAGATATTGTTTTTATACTTTCGTAATTTCCCTCTTAGAAATCAAATAAAAACTACCCCACTGGACGAAAAGAAGGAACGCCGTTCCTCTTTCCGTTCCAGTAAATATGCAACGAGTTCCCGTTCCAGTTCCACCAATTAAAAATGGAACGGCGGCGTTCCTTCGTTCCTCCTAAAAGGAACGCGTTCCAGGAACGCCGTTCCTTGGAACGCCGTTCCGTACAACACTGGATTGAAGCCAAGATTCAGAATGCGAATCTGGGATGCCAAGAAACAAAAGATTTGACCGGCGAAGCCTGTTCTCTGCGTCGTCACACCTTGTCCTGACTTCCAAGAGTTCAGAGTTTAGTGTGCTATCGTTGTCAATGGGTGGGTTCTGGGGTGCTTGTAGAGGGACCGCCGCGAGATTGCGCTCGACCACAGCGACCCTCTCCAATAGTTCATTGACCAGTGCGTCAGTCGTTTTTTGATTGTTTTGAAGCGACGTGATCGAAGCTAGCATTGCGGACTGTCCAGCCTCTATTCGCTGCACAGCTGCTAGAATCGACTCAAGTTTAGCGGTTTCTGTAGGGCCGTGGTTTAGCTCTACATCACCCGATACAATGAGAAGCTGCATTAGAAACGCCACGTAACTATAGGTAGTTTTCACAGACGTCACCAGAGCGATGCCTTCTGGGCCAGCAGCCATTTTGTTGTGAATATTTTGACGTCCCTGGCGCGACCGTACTGGCGACGATCACGGCTGCTCCCGATCACGTAAACTCGATCCTTTCCGTCCTGTTCTTTATTTTAATTTTTCTCATTCTTATGTGGAATGGTACACTGCGCAGTCGTCGGCTGTGGCAGCCGATCGCATACCAAGTCCGAAAAGCTCTTCAAAAACAAACGGGACCTGCGATTTTTTAAAATCCCGAAGGTTCGGCATAACGAGTGCGATAAGACCCGCCAACTTTCCGAAAAGCAGCGCTCGGAATGGATTACACGGTTAAGAAGACCTGACGTGGACGTCCAGAATGCCGACAAGTACAAAGTTTGCTCGAAGCATTTCGTCACAGGTGAGTAAATTTATGCAGCAACAGAGTGCTGTTTGTTTGCTCATGTGAAGAGCCATCAGCGTACCACGACGCTTTATCGCGAGCACTTAATCAACAGTCGCTCGTAAAAAAAAAAATAATAATAATAATTAACATGCATGTATGTACGTCCTTTCGGCTGTACTAAGAAGCTCAAACGGCCGCAGCAGCCTGAAAAGAAAAAGAAAAAAGTAGGCCGCGGTCGCGTGCTGCGCAAAACAGTAGCCTTGCGTACACTGATTTGTCTGCTTTTCGTGACTCGCAACTGGGACATAAACGTTTATGTGCCTTTGCTCCAGGATCACCTGCAGCCTTATTTGACAGCAGCAATCCCGATTGGGCGCCTTCGCTGTCCTTGGGGTACGAAAGGCGGGGCGGCGATGCCGACAGCGCTCGCTACAAACGTCAGAAGGCGCGGAGCAGAGCAGGAAAAAATCGCTCAACACACAGTAAGTTGAAAAAGAATTTAGAACAATTACAGTCATAAAAAATCCAGCTGGTGTCTCTTCAGGCACTCCATACCAAGCAGTGGACGACTTGGATGCTTTGCCAGCTCGGGCAAGCAACTTTCATGAAGAGATGACTACTGCTGGTACGTCTTAGTTCAGCAAGTTAAAGGGAATTTAAAGTAATTAGTCTTCAAACATCTAGATGCTTTCATTACAGGCACTCCAGACCAAGTAGTGGACGAGGTGAATGCTTCCCCAGCTCGGGCAAACACTTCGATGGGAGGAACAACTACTGTTGGTATGTTTTGCTCAGTTTAGCGAAGTGATGAGCCTAACTTCGAAATAATTTGTTTCAGAGCTTGGCTGCCAGACAGAGACGACAGCAGCCGACATCCGGAGCTTGGAGCAGGAGATAGCGCGGCTTAACGAGGAAGTCTACGCTCTAAGAAAAAAGGTGGAAGACAGCAGGTTTACTGCGGAAAGTTTCAAAGGAGATGACGAAAAGGTCAGCTTTTACACGGGGTTACCGGGATTCGTCATGCTAATGGGAGTTTTTAACATTCTTGAGGCACATGTCCAGCACTCGTCACAAAACTCGCTTGGGAAGTTTGAGGATATGATGGTGTTCCTGATGCGACTGCGGCTCTACCTGTCAGTACAGGACCTAGCCTACAGGTTTCAGATCTCTGCCTCGACGGTGTCGAGGGTGTTCGAGAAGTGGTTGAATGTGTTTTACGACAGACTGTCCCCACTCATCAGATGGCCTACAACCGACCAGCTCGCGAAGACGATGCCCACCGTGTTCCGAGAGAACTTCGGCACAAAGGTGACTGTGATTCTGGATTGTTTCGAGGTTTTTATTGACCGGCCAAGTTCACTTATCACAAGGGCTGCAACCTGGTCCCAATACAAGCATCATAATACTGTAAAGTTTTTGATCGGTATTTGTCCACAAGGCAGCGTAACTTTTCTTTCCAAGGCATACGGTGGAAGGGCAAGTGTCAAGACTATTACAGAAGATTGTGGCTTTCTGGCACTACTGGAGTACGGAGATATGGTTTTAGCTGACCGGGAATTTTTGATTGCGGAAAGTGTCGGCATGTGTTGTGCCACCCTCCATGTACCATCTTCAGCTAGGGGGAAACGCCAGCTTGGCCATTCGGACGTAGTGTACACTAGAGAGCTAGCAAATGTTAGAATTCATGTTGAAAGAGTGATTGGGCTCGTCCGGAACAAGTTTAGCATTTTGAAAGGTCCTCTCCCTGTGGAATTTCTGAAAACGTCCGAGTCCGATCTGGCTCCAGTCGATAAAGTAGGTGCGGTGTGTTCAGCACTTGTCAACCTATGCAACTCGGTTGTGCCGCTAGACTAATGCCAAACAATGTTCAGTGTTCACTATGAAAACCTTTCCTTGGAGCAATTGCAATGTTTGTTACTTGTGCAGTGCACTTCAATATGAAAGACCCACTGGGAGTGCGTGGCCAAATCAGTGGCTTGGGGGGGGGGGGGGGGGGCGCTGCGAGCGCTCCGGGCAATTCTATTCTGCTTCGAGGGCAGAACGCTCACTTGGGGCTCAGCTTAAGTGCCCTAAGCCCCGAGTGAGCGTCCTGCCCTCGAAGCAGAATGGAATCGCCCGGAGCGCTCGCAGCGCCCCCGCCTCGGCTACGCGCTCCCAGTGGGTCTTTCGCATTGCAGCGCATTGTACTTCATTATATACTTATCATGCAATGCTGCCAAAGCTGCTGGTGCAACATGGTTGCGCCAGCAGCTTTGTCAACCTATGAAACGTGCTTGCGCCAGTAGCATTCACACTAGTGATGGGCCGAACTTTTGCTGAATCTTGGGATTCGGTAGAGCTGAACTTTTGCCGAACTTTTTTAGATTCGGCAAAGGTACATTGTTACCTGACTTAACGTCGATATTTAGTTTCTTCTGGCAAAAAAAGATTTAATGTTTTTGTTTCTTAACTGAAATGCAACATGTAATGCATATTGACACAGTTATTACTAAATAAGGTTATATTCTACAAGATAATTTTATTGGTGTCGTTTTTGTGTGTTTACTGGTAATTTTAGTGACTGCTTGCAGAAGTGGCGTGACAACGAGGTTTAGGTTGGGTAGTAGCCGGCTCAGTCACAAATCGCGCTGCGAGTTTTGGTTTTGAGGCCTCATCAGCGCATGCCTGCAAGTGTGTTTACGTTGTTAACATAAAGGCAACCACTGCATTCTTACTTCTTTTGGGAGCCACCATTTTGTGCACGATAACGAATGCAACGGTTGCTGAGCCTTCACCAGAAGAGATTATTATTGTAAATATGCAAGTTTTTCAATTTGAGTCACTTTACGTCAGCTTTGCATGAAAGTGTGCGTTCCATATTCACAACATGTCATTTCTAGCTTTTCGTTCCTGATGTTTCACCGGCTACAGCTAGTAAAATCATGAAACCACTACTACTGCTCTTTTCTTTGTCATACTGCGAGAAGTATCATACTGTTAGATTAAAAGTCTCCTGATGCATAGCAACTGAATGCTGAAAACAATACAAGCTTGTTTTCAATATCACTTTATAAACAAACACCGAGCAAAAGTCAGTCAGTGACACATTTCTTGCCCAGTATTAGCAACACCGAGTCACTTGGCTTTCCTTGTTTTGCATGTGGAGCAGAACCATTCCTTTTTTCTTGGTGCAGTTCTCAGCCCCACACACCTGAAGTGGAACCACCCCACAGCACAGTTCTCCTTATCGCAAGCAATCATTTTGCCCTCTTCCGGACCACTGCACACACAGTATGTTGGTTCGGCATTCGATTGGTGCGGCACTGCTGTCGACGACGAAGGCCTGAGAGCTGCATCGTCCTGTTGTTGCGTAGGTTGACGTGTAAACCAATGTGCGACCAACTCTTTCAGCAGCACCAGTGAGAAGAACTTTGCGGCATGGTCAACTACAGCGCACAGGAACCCATTGTTGCGGACAGTTCGCTGGACGTCGATTCCTTTAGCGTTCCACAGCAAAAAGTCTGCATAGTCCACATTGCAGACCAACATCTGCAGTTGTACTTGATAATAGTATGCATGGGTGTCCTTCAAGGTGAGCTCGTCGTCCGTGAGCGTTACACAACTCTCTGGGTCCTTCGCAGCAGACTTGAGGGGTACATCGCGCAGCTTGTATGGGCACTTGACTTCCACAACGCCTTTCCCGCAGCAAGCGCAGTCAACAAGAAGGTCGGTTGTGGCTGCAAGGAATGGGCGTCCCTTCGCAATCATAAGGCCAGGCCTCCTAAAAGTGACACACTCGTGCCCCGCTGTTGCCAGTGCTTTGTAAGCTGCAATGGCCTTCGGCTCATTTTCAATTCCATACCTGGTTGCTGCTGTTGAAAAGTGGTTCCTTTGAGGATAGCATATCCGCTCGAGGAGGGATCTTGATGGGTCTGCCAAACTCGTGTGGCAAATGGACCTGAAGTTGGAGGCTGTGATACGGCCGCTTCGGTATTTGTACCAAAGGACACTGTCACTTTGCCGACGCGTCTTCTGCTCGATGGCCACAATGGTTGAGTCGTCCATCTCGAGCAGCTCGGCCAGACTTGCCGTCTTTGCTTGCAACTCCTCCCAGGTTAGATCACAGGCATTAGGATCAAACAGCTGCAGCAAATAAGATGCAGTGCAGCTGCTGATCTTTGGTACATACATGTCGCTATATCTAGGATCAGTAGCGGCTACTGCTGGGCGAAGGCCAGAGTTTGTGACATTGTCGAAAAGGACTTTCCACTCGTCTTTACTTGGAGCTGGGGCCCTGACACGTACTTGTTTTGGAGGAAGAGGGGTAACCTCGTGGCTCAGTCGCCTCTTTTTCATTACAGACGAGGAAAAATCCATGTCTGCAACGGGCACGGAAACCAGACTCTTCACATGTGCTGGCAGCCACACACTCTTGCTGTCCGTGCATGATGCCTCATCCCTCTTTGAAGGCCTACCTCGAAATAAAATAAAATTGCCGCGACGTGAGAGCATGCTTCGCCGTGTCCTGCCATGCAGACGCAGTGGCGATCACCACTTCGCCGTCTTTTTTCATTAGCAACCAGACCTTGAGGGGTGGTGCCGAGAGGCTCTGGGAGTGGTTCACCTGCAACAAGCACAAGCAGCAGAGGGTTTTCAAACTGGACAATGTTTATTTTTGTTTTATTTTTTATAGCGGTGAACTACGTTTTAAAGGATGAGACACATGCAAACACAGCCATAAAGTAGCACACATTACGAAATAATATTAAGCACTAATTTTTCGAGCACGCAGTGATGTGCTACAGTGTCTTAATTTTCACTAAATAAAGACATCACACGTTATTTCTGCAACAACTTAGCGTGTCTTACCTCGGAAACAACGACGACTGCATCGGTGCCGATGGTCTTCAGAGAAGGCTCCTTCACCCAGCCATGGTTAGGTAGTTGTTAGCCTCCAACGACTTGTAGGCTTTCATCTCTTTTCTGGTCAAGTAGCTTGTCTTCCTTACGAGGTAGTCGATGATGTCGCCGGCATCAAGCTGAGGCCACAGCTTCCAGTCCTTTTTCAGGTCTGTAGCTTTCAGCGTGAACGGATCAAGTCCACCACACATCGCGATTTTCGCTTCGTAGCGACGGCGTTCTTCTCCTTGAAGTTCATCGTGATAACTGGCGGAACCGGAGCTCGAAGCCCTCGTGTTGGCCATAGGGCACCCAACACGAGCCAGTCGTCGTCAGCACCCACAAGACAGCGTCAAAACTGATCACAATCACCAAAGAAGAACCACGTGCAATCGTGTTCGCAACCGGCGGCTCCGGCAGTGGCCTGCGATGGCTCCGTCGCTCCGTGCGCTACGCGTCGCGCGCGCCGTCTGCTAGCAATAACAAAAAAATGGCGCTGTGTGGGCGCGGCGGTTCTGGTGACGTCAGATGAAAACTACCTATAGTTCAGAACTAGACTCAATACCTTTCTTTCACACGAATCAAACAGGTCGTTGGGGCACGACATCGCAAGCAGGCAAGGGTCCTCATCGTGAGAACATGCGGTATTTTTAAAGTAACTAACCTGCACCAAAAACAAGGTCATCGTAGTTTCCGTGACGATGCCGTGCCCCGACTGGTAGGGCTGCGTTGAATGCTTTTGAAGACATGCATCGCACATCGTTCCATGTTGCCAGGCGAAGATGTTGCCTTCGTTCAGTTTCGGCGGGATGTAAGCTGGGGCGTCGGGCGTATCCACCATGCAGAAGGTGCTCGCGTCGAGGAAGAAAGGGGCGTTGACGGTGAGTATGCATCCAGGAGGGGCTGTTGGCTGCGCCGCTGACAAGCTGACAAGGCAGCGGATAGCAGCATCTGCACCAAAAACAAGGTCATCGTAGTTTCCTGTGACGATGCCGTCACGGCAAACTGCTGGGCTATGGAACCAGCAGTTACGACTCAGCATTTTTCGCCTGGATGATAAGCGCTGGAAAGGTCTATAGTACCGTTACACACGATCTTAGCAAGCAATGAAGCTGGCTTGGGTCAGGTTGAGCTTAAGTTGGACAATATGTTATTCTGGCTCAAGTTTAAGCTCAGATAGGATTTGTTCGAGTTAGCCTGTGCTTGATTAGGATAGGTCACGATATAAATCTCGTTTTCACTGTAACTATTTTTTTTGTTCGTTTATGTTTTTCCAGCTCCCCCTAACATTCTGTTTATCGTGGCCGATGACCTAAGGCCGACCCTTGGGTGCTACGGAGACGACGTGGCTCTGACGCCGGCCATCGACAGCTTGGCTCAAGAGGGTGTGCTCTTCGCCAATGCTCACGCTCAAGTAAGTGATGGAAGCTGCAGTTCGTGTTAGGGCCTATCGATTGCCATGACCTTCTAATACCACACCCGTTGTAATCTTCCCTGCTTGGGCAGCGTTTCTGCGTCCCGTATATTTAAATAAATAAATAGATAAATAAATACATTTTAGTCCGCCACACGGAAGGTAATATATGGCTCGCGATTGACTGACCAGTGCCCATTTTTACAACTACAGCAGTTCTGGCGAGGTTTTGCAGCGGATTCCGAGATGTGTTTTGTGTCTGCAACTCCAGTGACCTCTAGGGGTCGCCACTTTTCGACAAATATGGCGGTCGAAAACAGGTCGTGCCGTACCATCTTCCAGCTCAACGCAGACACGTATTTGCTTGAAAATTGTTTGCCCGGATTCTTATCCACTACTTTCAAAACCTCCGGTGGTGTGTTGTCGCCAGCGAACTTCCAGAGGCCTTGCCTTCTTCGGAGAAGCAACGGAAGGAAGAACTACCTGCGGTCCTTCTCCCGCGCTAATAAACGTTGATAAACACATATTGGCTTGGATCACGCGGTTGCGTAGGTCGCGTTGAGAGCGACCTTGTTAACGCGCTGACGTGACTGTGACGACAGTAACCAGAGGGGCTATGTTCGACAAATGTTTCGTTTCTCCTAAAAAGAAACGGAAATGACGTAAGTGACGATATCGCGTCTGATTGGTTAGAGGCTCAAATGACAAAAGTTCCCTCTTTCGTCATTTGAGCCCCTGGCCAATCAGACGCGATATCGTCACTTCCGTCACTTCCGTTTCTTTTTTGGAGAAACGAAACAGTTGTCGAACATAGCCCCCCTGGACAACTGTTCGCGCCTACACAACGTAAGAAATTCAAGGCGCTCCATTTTAGGTCATTATGAGTCACGGTTTTCCCTGTGGCCCTGTCGTTTCTGCAGATTTCGTTGCTGAAGGAACAACTAACGCAGCTTCCCTCGTTTTTCTGTGGTGGCCATCGCGCCAACCACCGACAACGTGCAATCCCGAAAGTAACGAAAGATACGAGCAGAAATCGCGAAAGGACTTTTTTGGACAGTTTTGTGTTTTCCCGCTAGGTGCCGTCCGTCTTGCTAGAGTCGCGAATAGGTCGTGGCTGAGAAATGGATTCGCTAAATTTGGCGGGAAAAATGTATCTACTCAGTTGAGCTTAAAATATTGCGGGAAATGTCTCCGTTAGATTTAGTGGGAAGTTGTCCCCAATACATTTAGATGTAATTGTTTTCTGCTAAACGCAACGGCATCACGTGACGCCAAGTCAGACCGTGACGTCACGTGAAACTGTGACGGCATGTGATATACACCATGCCGCTATGTGGCACTGTGACCTTTCGTGACACCATGCTGTTGTGTGACACTGCAACGTCACGTGAAACTGGCGTCACGTGGCGCAATGTCGTTGCGTGACACGGAGCTCGCCACGTGACATCATGTCGTGCGACACTGGGAAGTCGCGTGACACCGTGACTTGACAGCCTGATGTCACGGCACGTGATACCGTTACGTCAGGCGACGCTGATGTCACGTGACATCATGACGCCACGCGATACTGTGACATCACATGACGTCCCAATTAGTCTGCAGTGTGATTGCGTGTAGTCTGTAATCTGTGTGGAGCAGAGTAGCATGAGTACGCTGTCACTGCAGTTCATTGGCGGTGACACGGCAAGAAACCGGGAATATATGTTTTATCTGATCGCTGGAATATGCGCCTCCCGATCGTTGCATCGCTTATCACCCGGGCGAAAAATGCTAAGTCACTGAGCTGTGGACGCATGCGCAGCAGCGTCTGATCAACCGCTCAGCAGAGCAACAGCGCATGCTCAGAAGGAGTTCCATAGCCCAGCAGACAAAGATGGCAGCGCGCAGAAGTCTATTGGTGCAAAGGTCTACAACCAGCGCTGCAGGGATGTCTAGCCACCGTTTTCAATAAAGAAATAAACTGCCCAGGGCAGTCGTTTTTTTTAACGCTTTTTTTTAAGTATTACCCGAAAAAGTTTGATGGTCCTCCAGGCTGATGGTCTGTTGTATTTTGAGACATTGATGGTCTCATGGCCTGATGCTTTGATGGTGCGATGGTTTGATGGTCTGAGGGTCCGCCGTATTTTGGGACATCTGACGGCCTAATGGTTTAATGGTCTGTTAGTCTAATGGTGTGTATGAATTGTTTTTACAACACATACGGGGGGGGACCCAAAATAAACCAGAATAAATTTATGGAGGGCGGGACGTTGGTGGTCATGTCTCAATTAGCTAAATACTGCATTTAAATATAAAGTATATGTATTCATCCGTCCGGTGTTATTCTTTTATTTTATTTTTATGCTATCTTTACATTTTATTTAGATGTTTGCCTTGCAATGTTTATTTACTTATTTACTTGTTTATTTTCCGGTTATCGAGACAGCGACGGATCCCCGATCCGGCTCCTTTGTAAAAACGTTTAAAGACCACTGTTCTAGATGATTGTACTATCATCGGATGCATAGCACATATCTAATTTAAAATTTCACCGTTTCCCACAAAACGATTTATTCCTCGGACAGAAACGGAACTTCCTCGAAATTTTTCATCTCAGGACTTGCCTCACCGGCGGATAGAGGGCGCTGACGCTCTCGCCCCCATTATGTTGGTTCAATTTGGTTGGTTTCGGTTTCTACGTGTACGCGACTGTGTTGCTGCTTTGTGTAGTCTTTGCTTAATTTTAGGATACAGATATGTCCCTTGTAGCACAAAACTAAGCAGTGCACTGAGCTACTTTGAGAACCACGAAGTGATTTCAAGCCGAAATTGCGGACTTTTTTGCGAACACATTTGATGTGTCTGACTACGTTTATCCTTGATTTTGGCCATGTACACCGGCAAAACGACTGAACTGATGCCCATGAATTATTACTATCGTCTACTACCGCGTATCCGATGGCCAAAGTTTTCAGAAAAATAACCTAATTTATAGACTAATAGATGAATGCATAGTGAAGAAGCAGGTCGACAGCCTAATTATCAATGTGCTGAATCGAAAAGAACGCATGAATTCGCCGGTTACGGTTGGTCTTCATGGTCACCATCTTTCTGTGAACTTGTCAGACTGGAAAAGTATAATATAATGACGCAAATAATCTAGAAAAAAATCTTGAAACGGCCTGCTTTTTTATAAAATTAATTGGTTGAGGAATATTTTGACAGTCCATTGTAGGCCGAGTAGAACATTTTGTAATTATCGGCGCTGATAAAATACTTATTAAGCGCATTTTACAATAATGAACTAAAAATAATCTATATGTTATATGGACATTTGCTTACGGCGTACTCAAGATGTAAGAAAAATCACAGGCTTGTTAAATTAAAGCCCGACATTTGTCTTCCGTAAAGTTTTTACAAATAAAATTAGAGAGCGCAAGAGAAGTGACCTCAGCAAATTTAGCTGAAGTCTAACCCGATGGCATCACTGCATGGAGCTGTGTAACAGTTATTTATTTCTTTGAACAGATGCGCTTTGCAGATTTTGGCGTCAGCAGCCACTGAAAGTAAATCTCTATTCCCCATCAACAACGCTGCACTTGGGTGATTTTCGTGCAGACGACTTCGTTTCGGCGTCACATATTGCGGACCTAAGGCGTTCTCAAACTGTCTGTAAAAGTTTGTAACACAAGACGTCCTAACCTTTGTGTTGAAATAAATAGATTAAATTGAACTAATTATTTTAAGAAAAAAATTAGATCACTCGAAAGACTGCAGAAATGGGTCGAGCACGTTACAAGTTTCTTCAAATTGTTAAACAAACCGATCAAGTTAATGTTTATATTTCAAAAACTATTAAGAACGTCAAACACCTGTGTAGGTGTTTGGACTTGGAGCGCTGCCTGACCTGCCCGAAACTGGAGTGCCCCTTGGAACTTAACAACTAAACATGGAGGAATGTGGTAACTCGGGCAATGTGTCCTTTTTTTCCGCATTTGTGGCAGAATCCTTTCTTGAACAGGCAATTCGTGTGAAGGTGTTGCTCGCCACAACGGTAGCAGGTACGTGGCGAAAGGGCGCAGGACGCTGCTGAAGCCGTGGGTTTTGTCTTTGTTGAACGTGCCTAGACTTGAAGTTTTCGAATGCTTCCAGCTTGTGGAGCAGTGTTCTGGGTGAGCTGACGAGTGTCTCGCCTGGCGTGTTCCAAACCTAAGGAGATCTCGCACGCGGACTTGAAAATCAGCGTTTTTTCGATGAGTAGGCGGTTGATGTAATATTCGTCCTTCAACTCGCAGACGAACCGGTCTGGAAAGGCATCGTTCGAAAAGTCCTTGAAATCACAACTGTGAGCGAGCTTCTTCAGCGCGGCTATGAAATCAGTCAGAGTTTCGCCTTCCTCTTGATTGCGTTTGTAGAATCGAAATCGTTCCGCAATCGTGATGGGATTGGGCTTGAAGTGCTGGATAAGCGCTTCTTTGAGATCCCCATATGAATATTCCGTTGTCGTTCGTGGAGAAACCAGGTCTCGAAGAAGCTCATAGGTTGATGCAGGCAGTGTCGCAAGCAAGATATCTGCCTTCTTGCCTTCAGGGACCTCGTTAGCCGCGAGCCAGCGTTCAAACCTTTCGATGTAAAGATCGAACCGTTCTGACTTATCGAAATCAAGAACGCGACCGATGTAAGTCATCCTCACCCCGGTTTGTGTTGACATCGAAGGGGTCCCTTCCGAACGTCCGTGTAGTCGTAGGGTCAACCAGGCCGCTAAGCTGTGGAGCGTTCAAGTTGAAGAGGCGTTAACGTACGCAGTTGGTGCCCACGGATGATGACTTGACTGGAACATCTCTAACTGGAGCCCTATGTTGCACGTTTTGCACGAGAAAGAAAAAATATTTCTTCGGGAGTAAACATTTTAAGGAGAATTAGGAAGCAAAAAAGAGGAAAAGAGAGTTGTTCCATCAAGAGGGGCTCGTAGTAGAAGAGGAAGAAAAAGAAAATCAGTTGTTAGTCCAGCGGTGTGAATGGTCTTTTCTTTATGTATATGTTTTTCTAGTTCAGCTGGCCTTAAGTCAAGTATGAAACATCTCGTCGCGAAATGTAGTAAATTTCGGTTTGATTACATATTTATACGGGATAGGCTGTGCTAGCCAAAGCTTGCCCGATGGCGGCCGGTTCCTGATTCGCTCGAGCTCTCTGCCAGCTCGTGCACGTTCTCTTCCTCCATTGCCCAAGTTACCTCAACCTGTAGCTGTAATATTATTAAAACCTATACCCTGATGGCGAGGTCATGATGGTGACGTTCTGACATAAGATGAACTACAAGTTAAACGTTCGTTGCCTATCTTCTAACGAGTTCTCCCACATTATTAAAAGCAACTGTTTTCAGTGTGAAAACCTGAGTTGTCGTAAGCAATTGGCCTTTGAGCCGTCGTGCTGTCTAGGACATCTACGTACTCACTGTGCCTCAGTGCTAACGCTGATTCCGGTGCCTCATCTTCACACGCACTCGGTGCGCCGGCGCTGAAAATAGTAAAAACGTGTTGCAAAATTAACTGCAGAAGTTGCACACATAACATTGTAATGCGATCGGGTATTAAATATATCGGACTACACATTACGGAGTAAGGCAAGAAAATGCGTAAAACACAATAAAAAAGCACGAATGCAACGCTTCTGCCAATGCGCAGAGGGGAGAGCGGAGCGGCGGGTTGAAGCAACCTAATGGCGGCCGCGTCATGTGGATTCAAGATGGCAGCGCCCATGCGACGGAAGGTGAAAAGGCCTCCGTAACCCTAAAGTCACTGGATCCTGGGAAAATAGCGCCATTGCCTTCCCTACCTGCTAGCCGGACACAAACGGATACTAACATACAGACGACCCAAACCTCGCAAGGCGATTGGCCAATCGATCTACGTTGCCATGGGAATCGCCATCTTGGTCCATTTAAATCTTCGAAGCTTCCAGGGGGTCGTTCTAAACCAGTCGCGCCAAGATCACCATGAAGCATCATCGTACTGGAAGCGTTCCTCGCCAATTTAAGAGCCTTTAACACTTTGTATCCGATCAACTTATTAATCATGCCCATCTCCATGGATCTCTTACAATTATATTGTTCTTCTTGCGTATTTCAAGACAGTAAACTTATTTTTCAGTGCCTCCAAGCACCGACACAGCGTCTGGTGGTGGTACGAAGGTGTACGCTTGTTTCGCCGGTGGGTGGTTAGCAAACTCTCGGTATACAAAAAACGACTCCATAAAGCTACCCGTCACCAGCGAATCTAGATCGGCTCACCAAGAACGGAGGGATCAAGGAGAAATCGCTCATTTCACGGACCAAGATGGCGACCACACGGGGAGCTTGGCGTTACTTTCCCAGGATCGAGTGACTTTACGTAACCCCTAAGCCCAGACTACGGTGGTAGGTACGTCCTCGCTTGATGAACGACGTGCCCACCTTTCGCCACGTGATCACGCTCTCGCCCATATCCCACGCGCAGAACGCCGGGTCAAAGCCTGACCAAACAGGATACTACAAAAATCGTGAGGCGATACGACTCCGACATAAATCGCGCGGCGCTCCGCTTACCTTCGTTTCTTTTTTTTTTTTTCTTTTTTTTTTTTTGTCGGGGGGAAAGTTCTCTCCGTCAAAAGTCGCCCGTGCCTTTCACAGGGGCCTTGAACATGCTCATCACGTGGGTCCGGACGGTTACTAACAAGCTCTGTTGGCTGTTGGTAAACCGCTCAAAGCCTCCGCTGCTCTTCAGGTCCCGAAAACGGGAAAGGGAAGGGCTGTGTTCGAATCTTACCGCTGACGCTGGACGCGGCATAGGTTTTCCGAACGCAAAAACACAAAACCTTACCCTGGAGTAAGATCGACTAAATTTTTGGAACACGGCCAAGGATTGAGGGCCCGGCAGAACAGATGGACAGCATTGGCAGGTGGCGTATGACTTCAAGTTGACGAGAAACCGAGGTCGCCCGAAAAGCGGAGGAAGCGAGTAGGAAAATTGAGATGGTCGCTTAGCCGGTGTCCAAACAGGCATCGGACTGCCGGACTGCCGGAGGCTTCAACTGTCACGATTTTTGACGGGAGTCGTGTCGCCTCACGATTTTGTTGTATCCTGTTTGGACAGGCTTTTAGGCGATGAAAAAGAGGCGGCTGATTAGTCCGGTGGGCACGTAGCTTCTACCGCAGTCTCAGGAAAGACTATACTCAGAGCGTAGTATAGCCTCATATGTTGAGGCTCCCGTAAACAACAAGATATAGAAGCAAGACGTCTCTTCAGTTTGGACAAATGTCAAGCGGAACAGTGACAATTATGTTCACCTGCCATTGGCTCTCCGCCCTCTATACAATTACATCACCACTGTAGTCACAGACATGAAAGTATAAGGCTAAAAAAAAAAGGCTTTTTTTTTTTAGTTAAGGTAATTTTTGCAACTATTGTTTCTTCCCCGATGACCCTTTGAACGGAATGCTCGGCATACACGATTATGTTGTGTGAGCGTTTGCTCCACTTGCTCCGGGCTGCGGTGCGCTAACACACTTGGCCACCGATTCCCCACAATCATCAATGGTAAAAAAAAGGCTTTTTTTTAGTTCAGGTAATTTTTGCAACTATTGTTTCCTCCCCGATGACCCTTTGAACGGAATGCTCGGCATACACGATTATGTGTGTGAGCGTTTGCTCCGCTTACCTTCGTTTCTTTTTTTTTTTTTTTTTTTTTTTTTTTTTTTTTTTTTTTTTTTTTTTTTTTTTTTTTTTTTTTTTTTTTTTTTTTTTTTTTTTTTTTTTTTTTTTTTTTTTTTTTTTTTTTTTTTTTTTTTTTTTTTTTTTTTTTTTTTTTTTTTTTTTTTTTTTTTTTTTTTTTTTTTTTTTTTTTTTTTTTTTTTTTTTTTTTTTTTTTTTTTTTTTTTTTTTTTTTTTTTTTTTTTTTTTTTTTTTTTTTTTTTTTTTTTTTTTTTTTTTTTTTTTTTTTTTTTTTTTTTTTTTTTTTTTTTTTTTTTTTTTTTTTTTTTTTTTTTTTTTTTTTTTTTTTTTTTTTTTTTTTTTTTTTTTTTTTTTTTTTTTTTTTTTTTTTTTTTTTTTTTTTTTTTTTTTTTTTTTTTTTTTTTTTTTTTTTTTTTTTTTTTTTTTTTTTTTTTTTTTTTTTTTTTTTTTTTTTTTTTTTTTTTTTTTTTTTTTTTTTTTTTTTTTTTTTTTTTTTTTTTTTTTTTTTTTTTTTTTTTTTTTTTTTTTTTTTTTTTTTTTTTTTTTTTTTTTTTTTTTTTTTTTTTTTTTTTTTTTTTTTTTTTTTTTTTTTTTTTTTTTTTTTTTTTTTTTTTTTTTTTTTTTTTTTTTTTTTTTTTTTTTTTTTTTTTTTTTTTTTTTTTTTTTTTTTTTTTTTTTTTTTTTTTTTTTTTTTTTTTTTTTTTTTTTTTTTTTTTTTTTTTTTTTTTTTTTTTTTTTTTTTTTTTTTTTTTTTTTTTTTTTTTTTTTTTTTTTTTTTTTTTTTTTTTTTTTTTTTTTTTTTTTTTTTTTTTTTTTTTTTTTTTTTTTTTTTTTTTTTTTTTTTTTTTTTTTTTTTTTTTTTTTTTTTTTTTTTTTTTTTTTTTTTTTTTTTTTTTTTTTTTTTTTTTTTTTTTTTTTTTTTTTTTTTTTTTTTTTTTTTTTTTTTTTTTTTTTTTTTTTTTTTTTTTTTTTTTTTTTTTTTTTTTTTTTTTTTTTTTTTTTTTTTTTTTTTTTTTTTTTTTTTTTTTTTTTTTTTTTTTTTTTTTTTTTTTTTTTTTTTTTTTTTTTTTTTTTTTTTTTTTTTTTTTTTTTTTTTTTTTTTTTTTTTTTTTTTTTTTTTTTTTTTTTTTTTTTTTTTTTTTTTTTTTTTTTTTTTTTTTTTTTTTTTTTTTTTTTTCTTTTTTTTTTTTTTTTTTTTTTTTTTTTTTTTTTTTTTTTTTTTTTTTTTTTTTTTTTTTTTTTTTTTTTTTTTTTTTTCTTTTTTTTTGTGTGAGCGTTTGCTCCACTTGCTCCGGGCTGCGGTGCGCTAACACACTTGGCCACCGATTCCCCACAATCATCAATGGTAAAAAAAAAGGCTTTTTTTTAGTTAAGGTAATTTTTGCAACTATTGTTTCTTCCCGATGACCCTTTGAAACGGAATGCTCGGCATACACGATATTGTTTGTGTGAGCGTTTGCTCCACTTGCGCCGGGCTGCGGTGCGCTAACACACTTGGCCACCGATTCCCCACAATCATCAATGGTAAAAAAAAAGGCTTTTTTTTTAGTTAAGGTAATTTTGCAACTATTGTTTCTTCCCCGAATGACCCTTTGAACGGAATGCTCGGCATACACGATTATGTTGTGTGAGCGTTTGCTCCACTTGCTCCGGGCTGCGGTGCGCTAACACACTTGGCCACCGATTCCCCACAATCATCAATGGTAAAAAAAAAAGGCTTTTTTTTTTAGTTAAGGTAATTTTTGCAACTATTGTTTCTTCCCCGATGACCCTTTGAACGGAATGCTCGGCATACACGATTATGTTGTGTGAGCGTTTGCTCCACTTGCTCCGGGCTGCGGTGCGCTAACACACTTGGCCACCGATTCCCCACAATCATCAATGGTAAAAAAAAAGGCTTTTTTTTTAGTTAAGGTAATTTTTGCAACTATTGTTTCTTCCCCGATGACCCTTTGAACGGAATGCTCGGCATACACGATTATGTTGTGTGAGCGTTTGCTCCACTTGCTCCGGGCTGCGGTGCGCTAACACACTTGGCCACCGATTCCCCACAATCATCAATGGTAAAAAAAAAAGGCTTTTTTTTTAGTTAAGGTAATTTTTGCAACTATTGTTTCTTCCCCGATGACCCTTTGAACGGAATGCTCGGCATACACGATTATGTTGTGTGAGCGTTTGCTCCACTTGCTCCGGGCTGCGGTGCGCTAACACACTTGGCCACCGATTCGGTAAAAAAAAAGCTTTTTTTTTAGTTAAGGTAATTTTTGCAACTATTGTTTCTTCCCCGATGACCCTTTGAACGGAATGCTCGGCATACACGATTATGTTGTGTGAGCGTTTGCTCCACTTGCTCCGGGCTGCGGTGCGCTAACACACTTGGCCACCGATTCCCACAATCATCAATGGTAAAAAAAAAGGCTTTTTTTTTAGTTAAGGTAATTTTGCAACTATTGTTTCTTCCCCGATGACCCTTTGAACGGAATGCTCGGCATACACGATTATGTTGTGTGAGCGTTGCTCCACTGCTCCGGGCTGCGGTGCGCTAACACACTTGGCCACCGATTCCCCACAATCATCAATGGTAAAAAAAAGGCTTTTTTTTAGTTAAGGTAATTTTTGCAACTATTGTTTCTTCCCCGATGACCCTTTGAACGGAATGCTCGGCATACACGATTATGTTGTGTGAGCGTTTGCTCCACTGCTCCGGGCTGCGGTGCGCTAACACACTTGGTCACCGATTCCCGACAATCATCAATGGTAAAAAAAAAGGCTTTTTTTTAGTTAAGGTAATTTTTGCAACTATTGTTTCTTCCCCGATGACCCTTTGAACGGAATGCTCGGCATACACGATTATGTTGTGTGAGCGTTTGCTCCACTTGCTCCGGGCTGCGGTGCGCTAACACACTTGGCCACCGATTCCCCACAATCATCAATGGTAAAAAAAAAAGGCTTTTTTTTTAGTTAAGGTAATTTTTGCAACTATTGTTTCTTCCCCGATGACCCTTTGAACGGAATGCTCGGCATACACGATTATGTTGTGTGAGCGTTTGCTCCACTTGCTCCGGGCTGCGGTGCGCTAACACACTTGGCCACCGATTCCCCACAATCATCAATGGTAAAAAAAAAGGCTTTTTTTTTAGTTAAGGTAATTTTTGCAACTATTGTTTCTTCCCCGATGACCCTTTGAACGGAATGCTCGGCATACACGATTATGTTGTGTGAGCGTTTGCTCCACTTGCTCCGGGCTGCGGTGCGCTAACACACTTGGCCACCGATTCCCCACAATCATCAATGGTAAAAAAAAGGCTTTTTTTTTAGTTAAGGTAATTTTTGCAACTATTGTTTCTTCCCCGATGACCCTTTGAACGGAATGCTCGGCATACACGATTATGTTGTGTGAGCGTTTGCTCCACTTGCTCCGGGCTGCGGTGCGCTAACACACTTGGCCACCGATTCCCCACAATCATCAATGGTAAAAAAAAAGCTTTTTTTTTTAGTTAAGGTAATTTTTGCAACTATTGTTTCTTCCCCGATGACCCTTTGAACGGAATGCTCGGCATACACGATTATGTTGTGTGAGCGTTTGCTCCACTTGCTCCGGGCTGCGGTGCGCTAACACACTTGGCCACCGATTCCCCACAATCATCAATGGTAAAAAAAAGGCTTTTTTTTTAGTTAAGGTAATTTTTGCAACTATTGTTTCTTCCCCGATGACCCTTTGAACGGAATGCTCGGCATACACGATTATGTTGTGTGAGCGTTTGCTCCACTTGCTCCGGGCTGCGGTGCGCTAACACACTTGGCCACCGATTCCCCACAATCATCAATGGTAAAAAAAAAGGCTTTTTTTTTAGTTAAGGTAATTTTTGCAACTATTGTTTCTTCCCCGATGACCCTTTGAACGGAATGCTCGGCATACACGATTATGTTGTGTGAGCGTTTGCTCCACTTGCTCCGGGCTGCGGTGCGCTAACACACTTGGCCACCGATTCCCCACAATCATCAATGGTAAAAAAAAAGGCTTTTTTTTTTAGTTAAGGTAATTTTTGCAACTATTGTTTCTTCCCCGATGACCCTTTGAACGGAATGCTCGGCATACACGATTATGTTGTGTGAGCGTTTGCTCCACTTGCTCCGGGCTGCGGTGCGCTAACACACTTGGCCACCGATTCCCCACAATCATCAATGGTAAAAAAAAAACGCTTTTTTTTTAGTTAAGGTAATTTTTGCAACTATTGTTTCTTCCCCGATGACCCTTTGAACGGAATGCTCGGCATACACGATTATGTTGTGTGAGCGTTTGCT